>JAODUK010065809.1:0-17089 GCA_027564635.1 Typhlichthys eigenmanni
TATATTCATTTGTTCCAAGCCATTTTTATTAATTAATAACATTGAAACATTAGAATGACTCCTGTTTTTACCTATCCTATAATACAGTATAAGATTTAGCCTAGTGCGGAGAGAATCGGCTACATCTCTGCATGTTATTCCTTCTTGACTCCTGCTTCAACATCGTAGCGAAAACAACGTTTATCTCTTAGTTTAATAACTATCCAGCTATTCAGTATAGCTCGGCCCGTGTTGGGTTAAACTTTTCAGGCGTTACTTTTTCAGCACACAGAGAACCGTAAGCTAGGGGATTGCGAGGAGATATTTGGGTGAATTTTACAAAAAGTGCATTAGATTACGATGGCTGATTATACCTTTTAATTGAGCTCAGCACTCTACCAGCTGAGACTAGCAGGAGGAGATACTTGTAATGTAGCTCTCTCTCTCTCTCTTTCTCTCTCTCTCTCTCTCTCTCCATCTCTCTCTCTCTCTCTCCCACTCTCTCTCTCTCTCTCTCTCTCTCTCTCTCTCTCTCTCTCTCTCTCTCTCTCTGTCTGCCGGGCGTGTTGGTTGCCGTAAGGACAACAATCAGAGGCGATGTTACACTTGCTTGGGTAATGGAAAAGCCCATGCTCTGGTTTTAGTTTACAATACAAGGATCCCATACAAAACCAGCTTCATCAGTGGTATTGTATGATTCTAAACAGATCTCTTTCTGGTATGCTGAATGGGTGTGGTTGTCTTGTCTCTGATTGGATGAAAGCAGATTGTGTTGTGTGTTGTTATGGTGGTAGTAACAGTACTAAATATCGGAAGATTTCAAATAAATGTTCCGTCTGTAACGTTATCTGTGTTGCTAAGGTCTTATTCCTAATTCATTATTACTGTATTAGTTTTTTTTTAATGTAAAACTAGTAAAGCATGTTAGAGTAATGTTTGTACAACAATACAGTGGTATAGATAAGATTAATGTTTAAAAAGTAACATTTTAACAGGGATGGGCTGCTAGTTCAATTATATTTAGGCCTACACATGTACAGAGTACGAAGTGAAGAGATGTGTGTCTGGGGTAAAGTATAATAGAATCATAAACATACTCCTCCTGCTTTTGAGACGTGACATGTCTTTCTGGCCATTTGAAGCTGAGGGCTTCAATCTGCTGTCTGCACTGAAGCGCTCTTTTAAAGGTGGAGTCAGTGATTGTAAGCTAACACCCTTTAAGTCAAATTCAGCACATGCAATACTGTATGTCCTGACTGTATTTTAACTCAAGCCAAGTTTATTTATATAGCCCTTAATCACATTGCAGTCTCAATGGGCCATACAGCCCACATTTCACTTGGAGACAAACACCCCTTTAACCTGCTCCTCTGTCCTCACTGTTCGCCAGCTGTCCGTTCTGTTGTGCGCTGTGAAACATTATTCTGTAACATAAGAGGTGCAGACCTCACCACACAATGCTGGGAAGGGGGGGGGGGCAGGGAGGTGGAGCTTCTGAGGCACTGATGGAAGAAGTGTTTTTGTTTTGATCCCGTTCAAATATCAACAATCTTTCTCCCGAATGATCTATTCCACCTTTAACCGCCGGGCGGCAGAACAAGGATGATTGTGAGTTTGGTGCCCAGGGTGTAATTTGGGTGATTCCAGCACAAAGATAGTCACTGGGTTGCACTCCTGCAGGGGGCTTGCTATGGAAGTCCATAGAGGACTAAATTAGATTAGAATTAAATTTCATTTTCAAAGACAGATGCGCTTTGCAGTGGACCATATTCAAATGAAATAAGCTAAACAGCGCCTCCCTTCAAATGCAAATAGATTTTCAAGTCACCGCGCGCTTTTACGGACTAAACTGAACTTGAAAATGAAATCTGTCAGGCCTCTCATCAAGGCGGGTCTTCGGTTATGACGTCACTTCCTTGTTGCCTTGACTACCTTGGCTAGTTGTACACTACCTGTTTGTCGGTTCAAGGCTACTGGCCGGTGCTGTGTGTTGATTTACATTATCTGTCTTTGAAAATTAAATTGTTATTTGGGATTGCATTTAGGTTTTAATTGTGTCCTCTAAAATGTGGGGTATATTTTGAAAATGAAAATGCAATTTTGGGATTGCATTTTCATTTGAATTAAGTCCTCTCTGAAGCGTGGAATTGTTTGACAATTAAAATGCTATTTGGGATTGCATTTTCATTTGAATTTAGTCCTCTATGGACTTCCATAGCTTGCTTCTGCATCACAGTAATGAGCATGGCATAACAATCGGGTTGGCTGCGGTGGCAGGAGGCGGTAGATTGCTGGTAGGAAGAAAGGGATGGTTGTGATAGTAATCGCACAGCCAAACACATTGTTAAGTAAACAGACAAACACATTCTGACACTGTGCATGTGGGTGGGTGGGTGCGTGCGTGCGTGTGAGTGTGAGTGTGTGTGTGTGTGTGCGCGTCTGTGAGTTTGTGCATGTGATGTGCATGTGTAGGTATGTGCTTGTGTGTGTGTGTGTGTGCGCGTCTGTGCACATCTATGAGTGTGTGTGTGAACGTCTATGAGTGTGCGTGTGTGCGCGTGTGCATGTGCGCGCATGGGGGTGTGTGTGCACGTGCATGACTGTGCGTGCGTGTGTGTGGATATGCGAATGTGTTTGTGAATGTCTATGAGTGTGTGTGCACGTGCATGAGTGTGCATGTGCGCGCATGAGAGTGTGTGTGTGCACGTGCATGGGTGTGTGTGTGCGTGCGTGCACCAGGTAGCTTCAAACCAGCTCTTTTGAGGTCGACTCGACAATGAAATGTTCACTAATGTGGGATAAACTGTCCCCAGTGCAAGCTGCATAGTGTTGCCACGGTAGCCTGCATCCCCATTGCGCTAAGATGACAGGGCGCTCTGACACTAGTAGGAAGTGGGTGGGGAACAATGAAGGTAAATGGACAGGCTTTGTGAGAGTAATGTTTATCTTCTGCAGCGCACGCGCACGCACGCGCACACACACACACACACACGCATGGAGCAAGCAAGTATGAGGCATTATACAAAGTATAATTTAATATTTATTATTCTGTCTTTGAGCATAGCAGCTGGCATTGTGTGTGGTTGGGATTTCCAGTCAGGAGAACACTGATCAAGGTTTCATTTCTTCTGCATCCCGCATGTGAATTACACGTGGAACAAAATGAATGTGTACACTATACATTTATACGTGTGTGTATATGTGTGCGTGTATATACTGTATACAATATATATACATCATCCATGGCACATACGCGTTTTTATATCTGGCTTGAAAATAACAACTAGAAACTAGAGATGGCGATACCAAACTTTTTAAATGTGATACAATACTTTATGTTGCAATTTTAACGATACCGATACCAATATGATACTAGTAGTAGTAGTAGTTTTCTCCATAATAAAATATCAATACCATATTTTATGTGATTCATCATAGTAGACTTTAATTTACAGTTAAAAATGACTTACAGGAAAAACAAACAGAAATATTGTATCTTGGCATTTAATTGACTTCATTTACTTGATTGTTCATAAAGGTTACCCGGCCTACGAATAGCACCACACCACACCGTGTTTCCTTGTTTGCCGAACACGTGTTACTGTGTGCAAGGCACACTTGGTTTTTACGTCAGAAAGGTTTTTCATGGTCATTTGACAAGGGCCAGCTAAATACTGTAGACCTGGGGCCCGTGAAACTATAACATGAGGAGAAAGGACTATGTCGGCTACGGACTACCACAGTGTCACTTTCCAAAGGGCAGAGATTCCTGTGTCGAGCTTACATGTTTAGTTTTATATGATTTGAATGTTCAAACAGCTTTGATGGACGGCTCACCAGACTGACGTGTGTCTAGCAATCCATTTGGTGTGTCACGTCAGGGTCACCCTAACACCTTAATATTTATACAGTATTTCTGTATTTCTCATGTACTCTCGTTGGCAATATCCTGTCTATTATTCCATTTTATTGTTATTGTTTTATTGTTGATGTCACGAAATGAGTGGGGGTGGCAGAAACCAAACGCAGGTTGGTTAAATAGGAACATGTATTTTAATCAAAAAGCAAAGCACTCACCACAACAGCAAATAATAACCGACCGAGACAGGGAGAAACACAGGGCTATATATACACACTCTACCTAATTAGGGGAATGGGCACCAGGTGTGTGTGATGACAAGACAAAAGAGTGAAGGAAAACCCCAGGAAGTATGGCAGGGCCATCAAGCCATGACAGTTGATTTATATTAATTTTACCACTTCACTTTTTTCTTTCCTTATTTTATTCAACTTGTGCTACAACCTTGTATGAAAATGGTTATATAAATAACGTTTGATATTATTCATATATTATTATTAACCCTGGACGAGAGGGATATTTATAAAGGTAGTACAGTGAAGCAGTTTACCCAATGTACACACATCACTACACACGAGCATAAGCTATGTTGTAATGACAGCACTATCAGGTACAAGGATTAATTTGAATGAATATCCACAATATGAATATAAAGAGTATAGGGAGGCAACTGGTGCTCTCTCTCTCTCTTTCTCTCTCTCTGTCTCTCTGTCTCTCTCTGTCTCTCTGTCTCTCTCACTCTCTCTGTCTCTCTCACTCTCTCTCTGTCTCTCTCTCTCTCTGTCTCTCTCTCTCTGTCTCTCTCTCTCTCTCTCTCTCTCTCTCCCCCATCTCAATCTATCCTCTCCTAAGTGGGCAGATGGTGGAGCAACAAATCCTCTCACATATGGGGTGCGTGTGTGTGTGTGTGTGTGTGTGCATGTGATAGAGCGAGAGGGAGAAAGATTTTATTAAATGACATACATAAAACCTCTTTAGGCCTTTTCACACTGACTGCTAACTTTTTTATTATCCAAATAAAACACACCAGAATAACAATAATCCAACATGTTTGTTTATTAAACTATAAAACCAATTGCAAATCTCCTATATAACAATCTGTCACAATAATTGTGTGTGTGCTGTTTTCTTATTTGTTTTTGTCTTTAGCTGTTCAAAAACAAAAGCATATATCAGGTACGGCGGCAGCATTATAACATTGCGTGTGGGGGGTTTATGCTAATGAAGCCACGTCACCAGATCCTGTCAACATTAGCACCTATAGCGCACAATCCGCTCATGGAACTCGGACAGTGTTCTCTCTGTATGGACGTCCATCGGGGCGGGGCATGAGGTCTCACTCAACACTGTTGCTACGCCGTGTCTTCATCACCTGCATCCCCTCATACTTGATAGCAATGATTAGTTGGTAGATGGGTGTGGATCTGACTTTGGCATGTTGTCAATTCGGTGGGTAGCCTTTTCCCAAGGGAAAGAATGGAGAATAATGAATGAACAGATACATTTCACTGCCTCTATAATATTACTATGGCATTAGGCTTACTAACAATGTTCTATCTCAGCATATTTTTACTTATCATTCAACCAATCAACCTCCCCTAATTGGTCCTACAGTCTGAACCCTCAACAAAGTTTTTACACCAAACAAACTGGACCACATGGTCTGAGGCAGCTTTCATACCTGCTGTTTTGCTTCGAACCAAACTGAAAAGTCTGAATCCGCACCAAACAAGGCAGCTACGAAAGTACCCTAAACTATCAGCTACGCCAAGCTAAGATAAGATAACATAAACCATGCTAAGCTATGCTAAAATAAGATAAGATAAAATATGCTAAACTATGCTATGCCAGAGTAGTAGCTGCTGGCCCCATCACACAAGGGACGTCTACTTTCTTAACTTGTTGCAACATCATCCTCCCTCTGCTCTTGTTCCCTGCCATGCAAAACCCCCAGTTTGTGTGTTAACACCATCAGCCAAGTTGCTCTATTAGTTATCCCGTGTTAAACCCCCAGGCATGTCGCCAGACAACACCATCACTATGTAAACCATGTAGAACTGATAATGTTGTTCTAATTCATTCATAGAATTGCATTATACTACAGTAAGAATCAGAGAGCAAATTATTACGGAACGTTTTCTGGTGTAATTTAAACAGTTGATAACTTGCTGTTAGAGCTCTCTATTATCAAAGCCTTTTCTGTCACATCTTATTACCTTTACAGTTGTGCATCTTAATTAAGAAGTGAGATTTTGTGTTGGGGAAAAGTTTTCGTGTCCCAATATTTTGGCGTAGTTGATTTTCTTCACTGCCCTGCTAAAAAGTCCAGCATTGTTGGTAACCAGCATAAGGTATGTTTTGCATGCTGGAACCAGCATGGAATGCTGGTTTGCTGGTACCCCGGTATCCCATGGTGTTTGCTGGTGTGCTGGTATACCAGCTAGACCAGCACTACACCAGCACTAACCAGTATGAACCAGCCTGGACCAGCACTACACCAGCACTAACCAGTATGAACCAGCCTGGACCAGCATGGAATTCATGCTGGTTTATGTTGGGTTTTTTAGCAGGGTGTGTTCAGCTAACATGACATTTGATGTCTGTTAGGGCCATCATTTATCAACGCATGCATTCACTTCCCATTATTCTGCTATAAAATGTGACTGGGGTAATGGACCGTGCAGGAACTAGGCAATATCTACTCACATTTACTAAACCAGATGGCAACCAGGTGAACTTGAATGTTTTACAGTGATCATGTAGGGATTTTCCTAAGAAGTCAAGACTCTGCTTTGTTTGTACTGCCTGTAAGTTTAAGGTTTTCTCACTGCTGAAGGTTGATACGGGATGTTTAAAAAAAATGTATGTTGGGAAACTGCCTTCTCTCTGGTTTCAAAGAACACAAGTATTGTGTTTTTTTCTCCCGAAGCAAAGGTGTGGCATGTTTTTACCCTTGACAACCCACCATTTAGTCTAGAAACATCATAATTTCACTCAAACATCCACCATGAGGGGATATAATTGTCACAGAAGAATGACATGTAATGATTTAGTAAATGTCTGTTTGAGTTTCCTCAACTGTGTGAGTGGCTTCTCTCATTACCATTAACTGATCAACGCAGGCAGGAAAATGTGCACTCCAAGCTTTCACAAACTTCAGAAAGACCCGTTTCGTTAAAGCCGTGATTACAGAGTACACAGTGAACTGCAAACTATTATTATATCTGATAACTGAATATCTAATAATTAATTCTGTGAATGTACGACTGTGTTGCCATAAAAATAAGATTGTGACGATTGTGTTTGTGATTAACACACAGGTCAGTCAGCTGTTTTTGGTCCACTAGAGGGATAGGCATAATAAATATAGTATAGCGCCCCCATCTGGCCTACATACAGTATACAGTATGCTTACTGTACATCACACACAGGGTTGGGTGAGTCACTTGTTAAATGTAATCCATTACAGTTACTAGTTACCAGACTAAAATTATAATCAGTAATCATCATATTTGGATTAACTATATTTAGTAACATAATCTGATTTCTTTCCATTACTTTTAGATTACTTCACGGCTAAACATGGTTCTTTGAAATGCCACCAAAGTAATTTACTGCATTGGCAGTGCCAAATCTTTCTGTTTTTGTGAGCATTTATGTCGCTCAGGTAATCAGATTATGTAATGTAGGTCTTCATTTCAGATATTGTTTGACGTTAATGAAAGTTTAATAAGAGAACAGCCGATTGTGTTATGTATTCTTCAGCAAACCTTATAAAGTAGTCCTAGAATTAATCAAGTAATACAAAATAACACCATTTTAGCTGGTAACTGTAATGTAATCAGTTACTTCTGTATCATCAGGGTCTGCATGTTTTGTGTGCAAGCGTGCACTACAACTTTCTGCCTGCAGGGGCGCATCATTACAACAGACGGGAGCGTCTGTGATTACACAGCCGTCACAGAGCCTGTCTGCTGGTCATGACTGCAGGAGGCTTTTGGTCCAGGCCCAGGTTCTGGCAGAGTCTGATTACAAACTGACAGACTGTAATGTCTACTGGGACTGCCCGGCCTTATTTTTAATTTGTGGGTCCAATCTGCAGTGTTGGTCACGCTGTATGTTACTGTGCGTGTTGTTTCTCTCTCTCTCTCTCTCTCTCTCTCTCTCTCTCTCTCTCTCTCTCTCTCTCTCTCTCTCTCTCTCTCTCCTTTGCACACAACTGTGCAGTCTAGCACGCTCTGCTGTGTTCCTCCCTCTTCAGGATCTGCTGTGCCATCCTACATACACACTCACACACTCATGCACACACACACACACACACACACACATACACAACCCCCCACCCTCCCTCCCTTCACTCTCTCTCCCTCTCCCTCTCTCTCTCTCGCTCTCCCTCAGTCGTTCCCCAGCTGGGAGAAGGTTAGTCAACTGGACGCCCCTCCCGCTGATCTGCGGGACCCCGCGGGGAGTCGCCATGGCAACCGTGGCCGGCAAAGACAGGGAGTCGCCAGCAGGCCCGCGCGGTTGTCATGGCAGTCTCTCTGGCTACAGGGGGTGGGAGGCGCCACAGGCCACACCTCCATAACCCTTTTCCAAAATCAGGCAAGGCTGTGGCGTGCGTAGGGAGCCTAGCTGGCTGAAGGCCTACACAATGTACGGAGCGCCAGGATGGTTACCAGGCAGTTTCTGCCCCTGCTAGCATGAGGAACTGCTGCCGATCTGGAGGCATGCTACATGTATTCATGCAGGTGTAGGAAGACGGCATTAGATGCATCCATAATACTGTGTATTGTACCGTGCTGCATAAGAATGCTACACAGCACAATTACACTCTGCTTCGTTCTATCGCAGCGTGACAGACTTGCCTTGTGCTGTTATGCTTGCCTTTGTAAGAGTGACGTATACCATACCTGTCAGCCAATGTGTGTGTTCCTATAACCGCAGGATGCATACTGTACTGTATGATTTGTGTTTGTAAGTCCCCTTGTGCTTGAAACCAGTTAGAAAAACACTTATGACTGGCTCACCTCTCTGCTACGGCTCTATTAGGCTCTGGTAGTTCTCTGCCCCTTCCTCTATAAAACCTAAATATAAACAATAATTTGTGAAGAAAATGGGGGGTTCTATGGGCACCACTAGAAGTGTATTTATAGCACAATGCCACTCGAGACACCACTGTCAGTGGAAGCTTATTGGTGCTGAATATTTCTGTGTTAATCATAGTTTCACTAATTATCGTTTTTGTATGTTTACAGTGCACCAGCCACAGCATTGCCTGTTCCGTTGTTCCTCTGCATTATTTATGTATTAATAAGGTCATCAGCTTGAGTGACTTTACTGTGCTGTTCAGCTGTGTTCGTTGTGATTCAGTAAGACTGTGTCCTCTCTTTCTGCTGAGTCAGAACTGAATGAAATTCTCCTTGTATCTCAACTTCTTCTATCTACAGTATTTCTGTTTGTGTGCGTGTGTGTGTGTGTGCGTGCGTGCGTGCATGCGTGCGTGTGTGTGGTGATACAATAGCCAAATGTTACGGGTTACAGCATGGATGTCATCCAGAAATTTCTCACATCTCCACAACCTCTCATTGTGAGCAAGGGAAGATCCCTTGGTAAAGAACACCAGCCTGGTTTCACTTAAGTCTCTTTGATTGAGTAACACACGTTCTGTTAGTCGTCAATGTTCCTTTGTTTTATGCTCTCTTCTTTTGTCCTGTAATTCTACATGTGATTCGTTGTGTCAGTCTCTGATGTGTTGTGTGACTTCTGGGACTCCGTGGTCATAAAGAGACTGTAGCTGCATCATCAGCAGTGGAGGCCCCTCCTAAATGGAACTGTTAACATCTGTTCAAATTAACAGTGTTATACAGAAAAGAGCACATTCCCATCCATTCAGCCAGTGTGTGTGTGTGCGCGTGTGTGTGTGTGTGTGTGTGTGTGTTTGTGTGTGTGTGTAACATTGTAGTGTAGATTGTGTTGAGGTAAAGTTTTATATATTTTAGAACTGTACACAAATGAAGGATAAGGATGATAACATAGTGTATCTGCGTGACTTATACAATCTTATACAATCAAAAGCCATCGGTGCTGTTTGGTTAAAACAAACCCTGTAAACTCACGAATCGCCAGCTTACACTGTGTTATCGATATATAATAGATAACACCTCCATCTAGTGGACAACATGCAGTAGAACACAGTAGGCAAATTAGATGTAGGTATTCTGGCCTCCACATGAACTCCCCAGCTACAACGTCTTCATAATGAACTATGTTAACCAATATAGTCGTTTTTTTTTCTTCTCATGTAGTTTTGGTTGGCCCAATAGCACAACAAGTGGTAGTTTGATCTCAGAGTCTCTGGCCGGTGTGACATCAAGAGTCACCTACAAAAAAACAAATGCGTAAAACTTCAGGTAACTACATTTTTCTTACTTTTTTGGTTTTTGTAAACTGGATCAATTCACCTCCAATTTAAATAATACAAGTAAGGTTATTTCGCATTGACTACTGTAGCTTACTGTGTAACCATTGACCTGAACCAAAGATGAGTTAACGGCATGACCAAACTCGTTGGTTTGTAACATGACACCTCTGTCATGTCTGTGCGTGTAGTAGGCGGCGGGAATCATGTCACAAGAACCTCTTATCGGTCCCCTGTGCTCTCTTTCTCCCTGCAGGTGGCACTATAGCCAAGTCTGTGCCAGTGTGGCGGCAATAAAATGTGTCTGCTCTCAATGCTCATCAGTCTTACGCAGTTAAAGTCACTTTCTGCAGAATATTCTAAGATCCTTATTCAACAATGTACTACAGTATATAAATGATTTTATTAACAGATATTTTAATCCACGAAAGCAGACTGATTGTTTACATTATTGGCTTTACGTTATTTTACACTAAACTGACTTTTTTGGAAACCACCAAACCTGCATATAATTAATGTCATCATTATTATACACTGAGCTATTATCCAAATGTATAAAACAACTATGTTTGATTATCAAAGATAGCCTGTGATAGCATGCATGATTACCTTGAGTCTGTACTCGAGGTTCATCATGGAGCAGTTGAAAAAGGTAGGGTGGAGAAGTGGAGGGACATGAAGTATTCTGGTCATTGTCTGAGTTCTGGACGGTGGGACAGATTCACCCGTTCCAAACAGGATATTGTTAATGTGTACCATTCTCTTTGACTGGGCAACAAAGGTCTGCTTCTCACACAAGTAGAATTTTGGGGTTACAGTGCGTGTTGAGTTGTTGATTACTTCTGCTTCAACCTCCATGGGCTCACCTATAGGAATTTGAAATGAAATATTGTACTATTACACAAGATGAAGTTGGTTAGGACGTATTCTATCCAATGAAAATGCCAAAAGGAGGTTCAATTGGATCAGTTTACCTTGTTTTAGACCCATTTGTTGTGAGGAAATGTTAAGTGTTACCTTTCCAGAGCCATTGAAGGAAATTATTGTACCATATTGTTGCTCCTATTAGGTGTAAAAGGAAATGTTATAGATTATGTTGTTAAAATGTAGCAAACTCTCATGGCAAAAAGAAGAAAATCTGTACCTTCAGTCCAATGATAATCATTTCTGACTTGGAGACAAAGGGGAACTCTGATTTGGTTAATAATGGAAACTCCATCTTTGTTTTGTGTACCAGCCAAATAGATTGAGTCAACTTTGCTCTCAAGCTATATGTGATATTTCCCCATTTCCCCTGATAAGAGGAAGGCATATCTCTTTTGGGAAATTGAAATACAAAGAAAAGCATGTCATTTGACTTATAATTGAGTCATATTATTGTGAAAAGTTAAATTAAAAATGCCCATGCAAATAATGAAGGTACATCGCACCTATTTGGAAGTGTAAAGGAGAATGCGTACTCATGTTTGCCAGGGCCAATGATTTCAGAACCTTAAAAAGATACATTGTAATTTAATGGTAGATAAGACATGTTAACAACCTCTCTTTTTATTTGTATGGTGAATACATTTTGGGAACAAAATAATATACATACCATCTCCTTTTTTGTCCTGAAGAATTTTAGTTTCAAAATAAAAGTATTTCTTCTTCTCGCTATGAACAAGTGATTTTTGCCCATCATGTTCAGTCCACTTAACCTTGGCTTTTCCTTTGGCTTTGACCAATAAACACTGCACCTTGGTTTCCTTTGTGGTCACAACTATGACTCTTCCAGAAAGCGTATCCCCAGGAGAAAACGTCCCTCTTTCATTCACTGTGTTGGACTCCACTGCGAGGTGCTTTACAGTCATATCCTGATAACCTCCCTCACAAGTAGCGTAATGAATGACCTCATGCAGATTATCTTCACCGAACAGACAGGTTACAGCAAAAAGTGTGTAACCCAGAAAAATTATTGGCGATTAAAAGACACAAGTAATAAACGGCATTGGCTATTTTTAAAGCTAATTTGTACCGTATCAAATTTGAGCATGAGCCTGAATGCAGATAAGGATGGCAGAACTTGCATCCATCTATGTCACATACAACCATGTGATCAAGGCAGCAGGTGTTGTGTTCACCTAGGTAACCCAATGCCAGTTGGGCCTGTATTAATATTTATTCCAGTTTGCCTCCTGTTTCTCAGAGGCAGATCCATTTGCTGCATGGAAGAAGAACAATAGGATAGTTTTCCCTCTCGATGTTTGGCAAACTGCACATATCACCTAGAAAAACTACACCGTACAACCATTTTTTGCATGTTGATAATGCATTAAATCTCCCAAAATCAAGCTGTTAGTAGTATTTTTTGACCAGCACCTGACTTCAGCTTGATGATGGACCAGTTCAAATAAGTTCTTTAGCATTAGCTTTGGTGATCACCTGTCACAATCTGTTAGCAAGAGAGCTCTCAGCTCTCAGCTTCATTTCCCGGATAGGCTATCATTTTTGTCAAATCTCCTGGAACCCAGAGCAAACAAAAACCCCTCTTTCTTAAAGGAAATTTTTGCAAAACTGATCAGTGTGTCTTATTTGTATTTGTCTTAATATTTCTATTATATTCGGTGGTTCGCCTTAAGAATGTCAAATCGTAAAACATTGTTTTTGTGAATGAAATCCAAATAGGTTAATGATGCAAATGCAGTATGTTTTTGTTTTGATCCAGGTCAAATATCAACAAGCTTTCTTTAGAATGAATGACTAATATCCTACCTTTAAGTCCTTGAACTTTTATGTCTGTTTCTTGACTGTCTTGACAATTTGACATTGTAATTTGCCATACAGTACTGCACATACAGTAAACTGCTACAAATAAATGTGCTTGCAGATTTCTCCTTAATTACTGTATTAACCCATTATTGAGAAAGTCTGTAATAAACAGTAAATTCAAGCAATGGAAACCTCTCAGCTTTCTGTTTGTGTTTTGCTTTTAATGGTATGTTTCCTCAATGCATTTCATATAAATATATTGTCTTTGTTACTGAACCCTCCTGTTATCCTGAAATGTACTTCCAACACTTACGTCAATTTGACCCCAGCTATTTATGCATGATACAAGTTTTTCACAAATGTATGTGTCAGGTTATTTATGTATCTTTGTTCACTACCTAAATATATAAAAAATATATATATATACATCACCCCTCCCCTCCTTATACATCCAGAATACCTATTACATGACAATGGAAAAATTTGCAAATTCTGATTGAATTACCTAAAATTGAAAGAAAAACATTTATCAAGAATATATTTATGTATTATGTTCAAGGTCAATTCTAACCTAATCTCAGCCATTTCTGTCCATTAGCACTACGTTACATAGGCAACTGTGCTGAATGTCTGAAACATAGTTTATACCCTTGTATATGCTCGACTAAATTCCAAGAAGTGAGGAGGTCCATTTTCATTGGCTGTTAGTATTATATATATTATATATACATATATATATATTATATATATTTCAAACATTTAGAAGGATTTGTTTTCCCCTCCCCTATGTCATGTGAACTGTGGTGCTTGCGCTACTGCAGGTATAGTTATAGCCTCGTGAACCATCTTAATCTTGCAAGCTCAAATTTGATTTCACCTCAAGAAATCAGTCTAGAACACCTCAGTTCAAAATGTGCTTGTCATAAAGGCTCTGCTAATACATTTCAGTCAAACTTACTTACATACAATTGGACTACCTACCTTCATCACACTTAATTAGGATAGTTTGTCAGAGCACCAATGGAGACTAAAAGGCATGACGTACCCTGATGTCGTCATCTTGGTAAACACAGCTAACCGCTAATTAGCCCAGTTACTTTATGAATGGGTGACAAACACGTTGCATTGAGGGGTGCCAGACTGATACTGTACTGATAATGCGAAATTAAATTGAAGCTCGCAAGATCAGGGTGGTCTAATGAGGCTATGGTTATGTCAGGGGGCTAAAGCAGAGACATTTTTGAAGATTATAAAATTGCATGTTATAGTGACCTCAACATCATCCAAAACCACAGAAAGAAATGTGTATAAAATGTTGATCATTAATGTTTTATACAGCTAAAACAGCCTGTGGTCATATTGACCCCAAGGAACACTGATGTATACAAAATGTGTACAGGTAATTGAAAACATATAGTTATATTAAATTTATGGTTACCCAGTTGTACCCATTCAATTACTGTAGGAAAAGTAATTAAATTTGAAGCAAAAATAATGATGTTAACCGTATATTTAGAGATGTTAAAAATGGAATGGGGTCAAATTGACCCCAATTAACTATTTTGTTTGTAACAAAATGTAAATATATACAAGTGAGGGATACCAACAAATACTATGCACTGCAGAGAATGTGGTACAAAAGCAGTTCCTTAAAATATAGTCACCTGATATGTTGGATATAGAGACACACATTGGGAGATGCTAATGGTCAAGATTTCTCCATATCACAGAGCATTTAAACATAAATTACAAATACACATTGAATTATTTCACATTAAAAGGGTACAATGTTTCTAGCAACCATGTACAATATATTAACCATTAGTTCTCTGTAAGGACGCTGTATCTAAAAACGTTTTACAACTCCATAACCTTGCTATCTTCCGGCAAGGATGGGTACAGTGCATATGCACCATAGGGCGGAGGAGGGCCTTCAAAGAGTGAAGGCGCCACTGGGGTTTGGGGTTGAGGATTCCACATGGGTTGGCCTGGGTGCCCAAATGCTGGATAGCCTTCATACATAGGTGGTTGGCTCATGACAGGTGCCTGAGAGGCTGGTAGGATGACTATAGGGAATTTGATCTCTGGATCTGAAGCAAACTTGACATCCAGATATACCTGGGTATAACATACAAACATAGTGTTAAGTGCAACAGAACAATTCATGAACGCATTTGTTGTGGATGTTGGTTGTGGTTTGAGGAGTGTATCTAAAACATTTCAGGAACAACTTGTGAAAACATCTGACAGATGCCACACACAAGTTCAGTATACACGCACACGTCCCTACAAACAAACTGCATGAATACTGATAATCTCCAGTCAGTTCCTTACCCGTAGTCTGTGCTCTACTTTAATGATTTCACAGTTTAGAATGGACGTCTCTGCATTAGGGGGGATTGTAATGATCTTGGTGACGGTCTGCTTAGCCATAGGTGGAACAGGTTCTCCCACCTCTTTCAACAGGTCTTTCGTATGCACTTTTCTCCTTCCATTTGCAAAGAAGCTGTGCTTCCTGTACACACAATACTTGGGCTTGATCACATGGGATGAGTTGTTCTGAATCATGGCCAGAACCTTCATGC
Organism: Typhlichthys eigenmanni; assembly: GCA_027564635.1. Classification (NCBI taxonomy): domain Eukaryota; kingdom Metazoa; phylum Chordata; class Actinopteri; order Percopsiformes; family Amblyopsidae; genus Typhlichthys; species Typhlichthys eigenmanni. The sequence continues at coordinate 15,590 of JAODUK010065809.1, forward strand.
CCTCTCCTACAAAATCCAGCAGGAATGCTTTAGCATTTGGTAAGCACAAAATAAATAAGAGGGTCTAAATCAAGAGTCTCACCTTGCTGGTAACCAGTTTTCCCTATATTTACGTCCATACAGACTGTCCCTGAGAAAAATACCTTAATTTTCTTATCCTTGGAGTCATGCTGTGGCGCCTGAAAGGCAGACAAACATATAATTATTGACATAACAGAAGCTAGATAATAAATTAATAATGTCATGCTATTGCATTGATTAAATGTGTACAGTTAGTATCAATCACAATAGCACAAATTTGCTGGTAATAAAAATCAAAGGTTAATCCATGGATATTCATTTCAGTAATATAAAAATAAACATTAAAAGTGGATAGAATTTCAACATCCACTGTAAGCTATGACATACCATTAGCCATGCAATACAGTTGGGGTCTACTTTTGGGACAAAGTTGATCTTAATTGGAGCTTTGTTATCAATCCTCATTGATCGACTCAGTCTGGCCTCCAGTAAGTAGATGACTTTACCAGTACAACTCTCAAATGATGAAGGCAGGTCGCTGAGGGAAATTAAGTGTTGAATATTAAAGACCAACCAATATAGAACAGCTCAATAATTAAGAGCAATTAATAACTAGGGTTGCAAGCCCCGACCTGCGCACTAAGACGCAGGTCGGGGCATGGCGTTCACGCCCCAGACATGCCGTTTAACGAAAACTCAGAATCTTCACAAAACGTCATCGTCAATATATGGAATATAATCTCCCAATTCAAAAATCAGGAATCAGGTAATTATTCATTTCTTTAACAAACACTTACTGAAACGGTATCTGGAAGGTGAACGGGTATACGTGATGTCCCGGGGCAACAACGTTGCTGTCTGAAATGCAGCAAGACAGGTTATACTGAACTGTGAGCAGATCGTTTGCTATTTTCAATTAAACAACATTTGTGATGTAATTGTTTTCAGTACGGTATGTAGCTAATGTAACTGTATACCATATTGAATATTCCATAAGAACAAACTATAGTTATAATTGACTAATTTACTACTGTCTATAACACATAAAGGGGCGGGGTAAGCATCAAACCTATGCCACATATCCTGAGATGAGGTCAATTAAGCTTTATCCCATTTTCATGGGCTAAAGCTTCAGGTCATAATAAAGGTCATAATATTGTCATAGCCAATATATTGCACAAACTTATAATGGAATCATGAATATGATGTGCTGTAACCAAACCAATAAAAAAAAATAATTTTATGTTTTAAAATCTTATTTGTATATTGTCCCAATCACTCAAACAGTGTTAGGGTGATTGGGACAGCATGGTTTTGGGTGATTGGGACAAATTGTGAAAGTTAAAAGTACCACATATACTGTAGGCATACATATAATTATTATAGATTTTTATATACATGTTTATATGTTTGTTTACTCACATAAACATACATACATACTTGCATATACACATATATACTGTATATATGCATACATAT
>JAODUK010065820.1:0-17088 GCA_027564635.1 Typhlichthys eigenmanni
TATACTATTTCTCCAGCCGTGGTCACGTGGTGTCATAAATGATAGTATTATGAGAGGTATCTATTGAAGTCGGACTATGTAGGAAATCATTGAAGGCCTAGGTGTGAAATGCATGGCCCGCCACTGCTAACCCCGCTAACACAACTTGACTCGGAGTGAACATTTGAAGTGCAGCTAGAAAACAGATACTCACCTCTTCCTTGTTGGACACAGCAGGTACCATTAGCTACTAGCTAATCAAACGAATGTGGATTAAATGGAGTTAACAAACTCACTTCCTCTCTGCTTTGGATTTAACCATGTACAATTACAATTAATGTCGCTAAAAACGTAAATGTCAGATTTCAATGGAGTTCACCATGTTTGTTTACCTAACAACGATTAGCCTGAAAAGATTGTTCCTTGTTGGCTAATCTATAGATGTATTGAAACAACAAAGCATGCTTTTTTTATAAGACAACCAATGACACAGCAGTATTACAGAACAATACAGCTTTACAAAATCAATATAAAGTGAGATTTACGTAACGCACTTGGCCCGCTGCTCGTGAATAACGGAGCGGCAGTTCACAGTTGGCACTCTGCTTTTGTCATTTTACGAAGATGATTATATAATTTAATTATTATTTTTTTAGATAAGCTATAAGGAAAATGAAGAGAGAGGGAAAGCCTTCCTGTACTAATAAGTATTTTTAAGTGTGGATAGGTGTTAATGCATTTAATTATTAGAATTACAAACTGTACGTTTACAGCATAGAACTATAAGAACAGTTTACAAAGGTGAGTAAATTAACAAATCACGTGTTTATCAGCTGGTTTGAACTCAAGAACACTATAATATTAACATTTAGGCCTAGGTGCACGGCAGACAAAGCTCAGTGTAATTAAAAGTACAAATAAAACGTTGTAAGCTCATAAAGCTAGAAAACTATATTAATTGTTTTAGAGTGTCTTAAGCTCTAGATGGTTATGCCAGTGCTCTACACAGCACATTCAGCTCCACAACCTATAGAGCTGGAGCAGTCAGAGGAAGGGTTCATGATTTTGTTTGTTGTGAACGCTTTCGTCATATATACGGAAGTTGATCTGATGGATTTAGGTTAGGAAAGAGACAAGAAACAGACTCCTCAAAGAGGTAAAAAAAAGTGTCTTGTCAGTTCTGGAATGCTTGCTTTTCCACATGTTAAGTAAAATATGTCAAATTACGTTACATTATTTCAGCGGTCAAGTAAACAAAAACAAAACTGTTGCGTTTATTATTTTGTTATAAATAAAATGACAACGGCCTTAAGATTTGGGCACCGTAGCAAATCCTCACACCCGGAAGGATTTCAGCGCTCCACTGCTACATCCTGAATGTACAGTTGTTTTGACTGTGGCCATGCAGCCCTTCCCAGAGTCAGGCAGTTATTGTAGAGCAGATACAGTACATTTACTGCATACATCTCCAAAGTCCATGGCCAACCAACATTTGCCAATCATCTTTTCCCTCTCCCCTCTTTTTCAATTTGACTGAGGTCACTTTAATCTTCCTCCAGTGGGTACAGAACACTATCACAAAGATACACTAGTAGAGAATAGCGGCATGTTCCCCAAGCTAACTATACACATTCACACAGACACACATTTTGTACACACCATCTCCTGCTATACAATGATTTGTTTAGATGATACAGCGCACATTTCTCACCACAGTAATCCGTAATGCGAACCACAGCTTACAACTACAGCACTATAGACGATTCAGTCTACATCATTGTGTGGTATATAATATAGAAGTTATCCCTTACTATGCACTTATTCAACTGCTCTATTTTTTCCTTCAAACCAAAACTCCCACTGATCTGTGTTTTTGACAAGAACTTCACACTTTGACTCTGCGGGCGTGCGTGCGTGCGTGTGTGTGCGCTGTAGATAAAACTCACTTTAATCGTGAGCCAAGGGCAAGTGCAAGAAATATGTTATACGAAACATATTAAAACACTGTAGGTGCATTTCACTTTTTGACATATGCCTCTAAGTCAAAGACGCACTTGTACAATTACCACATAATCACACACAAGCAGGGAGGTCAAAGCAGGAAAGCCGAAAAGGCACAAAGCCCCTCGAGCAGCTAGTTAAGTTCAGCGGGTCTAGTTTGTGCTTTACACAGGAATGGAGCATGAAACCTTACGGTTATTGATTCTGCACTATGCAACTGTGCAGCTAGAGGCAGCACAGCGTATTGTCAGCGCCTTGCCGTCCTCCCACACAAATGAGCCAAATGACGTCCTGACACCACTCGATCATCCTCACTGTCCGCTTATTTGGTTTGCAGAGGGCTCTTACACTCACATTACACTAGTGGAAATGGAAAAAGTAGTGTGAAAAATATGTACTGCCATTTTCTTCTGCCATGGTTAGACAGTGTTTAAACTATGTTAGCCACGACCCTGCTAAATAAAGTGCATAGTCATTTGCAACCCCCCATACATTGTGAGGTATTCACAAACTATGAAATACTCATTCATTATAGCATTAAAAAAGTCACGATTTAAAACTACTGGAAAATATATTAATAATAAGTCATTTTATTACATAAAACAATGTTAAAAAGAATTAAGCTTTTCTCCTCACTTCCAAATAACATCTTGCGGGGTCCCAACCCTCATTTTATAAACCGTGTTTTTTACACCGTGTCCTTTATTTTAATGAGGATACAAGGACATCACAACTTTATGCCGATCATTAGCATTAGCATGCTATCCTCTAGGTTTAATAACACTGGTGAACGGTGACTTACAGTAGCTACTGCATTGCTCTGCATCCTCTACTCTGTATGCCAGAGGAGGATGAATACAACTGCACACAGGGTGTGTGTGAATGTTATATTTCCTTCATTCATTTATTTGTTGGTGCCTTCCCATTATCCATCCTTCCTTCCTTCCTTCCTTCCTTCCTTCCTTCAATAGTAATCACCTGCCTGCCTCTAACATGGTGTCACGAGCAAGCCGCCATCAGTCTCCCCTCACCGCACTGTGGAGTCTCTCACTCCACGTCCTCCACCTTTCTCTCTCTGCACTCGTTCTCTCATTCCTTTCAAGGTTCTGTCGATAAGTTAAGGAATTGCTCCCATTTTCTTGCATTGGACCTAGGGGTCACCAAAGGTTTGTTTGTTTGTGAGGAAACAGAAAAACAAGGTGGAGGTCAGCAAGAAGAAAGAAATGGAGAAAATAAAAAGCCTTTTGGCACAAGCCTGTACACACAGAACTGCTGAGGGGACACAATTTCCAAATGCCTACATTTATTTTGGCAAGTAAGTTACTATAAGTGCATGAAGTATGCCATTCTGATCCAAAGTGCAATTTCCGGCAACAAGAATGTTTAACGAAGGGGTCTCTAAAATGTCAAAAGCACGTGACAATCATCTTTCCTCATGGTGCACATGGATGGGCAAAAATGCATCAAAATGTATTTTAAAATAAAATACCAAATACCCAAATTCTAAGTATCAAAATCAACTACGAAATATTGCAGCCATGCAATGAATCAAAATAAACTACTGTATTTTTGTAGATAAACCTGGATAGTGCCATCCCTAGTCTGCACCACTTTGTGTTACTATTTACAGAGCCAGGGCTGTAGAAACACTGGATTATTTTATCGGCATGCACATGGAATGGGCAGAGAGCAAACCATGACTAAATATTTACTGAATTTTAATTGTATTGAAGTGAATAATAAAGGTAAGCTCAGACAATCAGCCAGGCAAACAATATTGAGTGGGGAGGGGCTTCCACGCCAGAATCAGATTATCTTATTGTTTAGTTGTCCTTAATGTGCCACTGACTATACCTTTAGTGGACAATGTTTGAGAGCACACAACAGCTTTTCTTTGTTTAACAAATCTCACATACAGAATGCAACCAGTTAAGGTGAGGTAAGAGATTGTAAAATAATACAGATTTTGTCAAATTCAGCGAATATATCCTCACAGTCCGCCAATTGTCCATTTTGTGTGCGCTAAAAAGAAATCCGGTGTTTCCGCATACACCTGATTGCTTTACACTCAATTTTCGCTCAGATTTAGATTTAGTTTAGAAGTCATGACTTCAGCATTTCACAGCCACCCTGGATGGTGGTCCAATCAGTGACCATTTGGGGTGGGTAAACGCAATGACATTAATGCTATGCATTGAAATCAAGCATTGTGGTACAGCTAGATGAAGCAATACAAACAGTTGTAGCAACGCTGATTGGTTATGCTATCCAAAAGTTCCATATATATTTCATTAATTAACCAGAGGAATCTAGGCCAACTAGGTTTCGTGACTGCAAACATTCTAGACCCTGTTCATAAAGTGAATTTTGTATCTTGTTACACCAGGTAACCAATCAGAAGTAACCAAGTAAACGTCTCACAGAAAGTTTATAGTATTTTTTATTTTAGATTTTTAAACTACACAATACAAAACACTAAAGTATTTTGATACAAAATATATAGCCATTGTCAACAACCCTTATCAAATACAAATGACAAAATACTATTTTGCATTTCAAATACATGTATCATAAATACTGGCCAACCCTGATGGTGCATGGTGCTACATTTACACACCCTGGTTACTTACGATGGGATTAGGGTTACAGCATTTATTTCTAAAACATCCACGGGGACTTTTACACATCACTAACTCATTTAGGATGGAAAGAAGGAGCAAGGTACTACTACTGTACTCTGATTGTGTGTCCATTCTTTCTTTCAAATACTTCACGCCTGTGCAATGACCCTAATAAATTCACATGACATTCAATTGTACAGCTTTAACCCCCTGCCAACATCCTCAATAGTAATTAAAGTCCTGATATCCCACCACTGTCTCTCCCTCCATTACTTGCATGAACCACACTGTGACTGGGCACATTAACCCGATATACTGCTCACAACCCCCAGCTCTGAGCCTGACTCCACCCACTGCACAACTTTGAAAGATGATAAAGCGTAGTCAAGGAGCTGAGTGAGGGGAGGGGCTGAGAGGAAGCCCTTTAACATAGATTGTTTTTTATGACGCAAGAGCACGCCCAAAGTACGGTCGGAAACCTTCAAGAACATTTGCCATTTTCAAGCCACAAAATCCAGATTTTTATTAAAACGGACATTTTGGCCATATTAACAGCATTGACGTGTCTCGGGGTTCAGTCCTATTATTTCCTTTACAGCTTAAAGAACACAATGTTAACGTGCAGTTACTTTTAATCATATAACAAAAATAACTGAATTTATTGCAAAGAAGAGAGGATAGAAGGAGAACATATGAAGAGATGGCGGAGAGGAAAAGCAGATGCTATACTTTAACTCAAGATTATTTCAACAGCTCTTTATCATAAGCCCACATTCTACACAGGAAATGTAGGACACCTAACCTCAGCTGGCCTCTGTTAGTATAAGGCCAAACACTGACATGTACTACAGAACAAACACTGATACATTACCGTCCGGCAGTGTTGGTGACTGGGCTGGAGTGTGTAGCATTGACGCTGCAGCATCACCAATACGCTGTTACCCTATAAACTGTGTGTATGTGAGTGTGTGTGTGCGCGTAAGCGTGTGCGGAGGGTGTGTGTATAGTCTGGCCAGTGATGGATGTGTGTGTGGCAGGTAATTAAAAGTGTGATTAGTGGATAATTAAAAGAGGTCTCTGTCTTTAGAATATCTAACGAGTTCAGACAGTGCGCGCACACGCACACACACACGCTCACGCACACACAATCAGCCTTGTGGGAGTGTGTTATTTCAGAATGTAATGTGGACATAATGGTTCTTGAGTCGGTACAGTGTGAGAGAAACGATGTAGAGCGAGAGAGAGAGGAGAGAGAGGAGGGGAGACGGGTCAAATATGGAGAAAAAAAAGACAGCACCTCTCAAAGATACACATCTGAGACATTAATCATCATCAAGGCAACCACACAGAATGTATTTATTTGCCTCTTAGTCTCTCTCTATCTCTCTCTCGCTATATGACTGATGAATTCAAACTGAAGCAGCTGCTACCTGGCAGACTTAAATAGACCAACAGAGAATCCCTAAACCAAGACTCCTACTCCTAGACATCCTCCCCATCCTTTGACTCTCTCTGTCTGACGCACACGCACGCGCGCACACACACACACAAGCACACACAAACACATGGCCAATAATAACATCTTGTTAGTGGAATAGCATTCAAATATAGGGTGAGAAAATAAAATAAGACCTAATCCCCCCCACACTGCCCCTCCCTCTCCCTCTCCCTCTCCCTCTCTCTCTCTCTTTCCCCCCCCGTGTGTGTGAGAGGGTGTCAGTGTCATTCTGGAGAGTCATTAAATGCAGCTTCAGAGTTAATGTCTTCTATACTTTCAGAAAGTTTTTTTTTACCTTAGCTGAGCAGTGTGACGGTAATTTAGAAAACGCAGTTACAAGTCAGGCAACAGATGAAAGTGGTCTTGCATTTACCTAGAGAATGTGCCAGGGATTTGGGCTCTTATTGCAGCATCCAACAACTGAAATATCTGACTGCACTGTAGGTTATTAACACACACACACACACACACACACACACAAACAAAAGGTTTCTGCTGCCATCAATAGGACCCTTCCCTTCAATATTACACCAAAACTGGAGTAATGAATTACAGTACTAGTACTTACTTATTTATATAAACACATTTGTGTATAATGGAGTTTGTACTTTAGGTACTGTATGTTTTTCATTTCAGCATAAGCAGAGACACGCCCGTATATCATTTGTTAAACAAAGTTCCGACAAATTGTTTTTGGCGGAATGAGCCGTGAATATTCATAGGCTAACAGTAGGGCCTAAAGTGCTGTCATCGTAATGCAATTCTGTCCCTCTCCACCTTGACGATGAATAATCTCAGCAGGAAATGCAATGCAATTAAACGAAGCCCTCGCGCTCCCCTCCATAGCCTGGTGCCACGTCTCCCCTCTCCTATGCATTACAGGGCTAACATTAAGCAGTAAGCACATCTCAGCAGATGTTTTCACTGCAATATTCATGAACAAATGTGGAAGGGTGCAGGTAAAGCACGTTGCCTTGGGGGTAAACTTAGCAAATGACTAGCTAGTTCTCGTAAGCTGACAGCCTGTTGGAATGCATGTCCATGCACAGTAGCCTACAAATAAAGCATGTCGGTAATTAATTTCACAAGGTGGACATATGTGATTATTCTTATATATACATTTACATACACATATATATTTCTATTCAAATTAAGTTACTAGTAAAGGTGGAGTCATCTATCCTGCAGAAAGAATGTTGATATTTTAACTCAAATCAAAACAAAAACACCTCTCCACTTCAATGCCATAGGGTGCACCCTCAGAAGCTCCGCCCCCCAAATTGGACACACATTGGATAGTGTTGTGTGTCTGCATCCCTTTCTTCACGTTGTTTGTGTTCCCATTTGCAGAGCCAGTGCTGTTTAGTAACACCAGATTATTGTTTCAGCAGGCACACAGCATGGACAGGTAGTGCATCATGAGATATTCACTTAACGTGACAAAAAACGCTGAGCCCACCTTTAATATAAGTAATGACACGTGTGTCAGACACACACAAATGGGTGATTTTTATGCAAGTGAAAGCTAACATAATGTAGTGTACAGGCCCATTAGTTCCATTGGTTAACTGGTTACACTGGTTGGTTTCTAATTACAAATCAGTAATGAAAAAAGAAGACTTTTTTTTAATAATTAGAGGACCTTGGATAACACTGGGATCAAGCATGGCTCGCCGCTCATTAAATACTGAGAAGTAGAAACATATAATGAGCCAAAGCAATTTCCTCAGTTTCCCAAAAAAAAAAAGTAGTATTTAATAACACAAAGGTGCCGTTTGGATGCATCGTCCTATTAGCCCCCTCAGGTGAGCGGAAGAAATGCAAGGTTTATCACTTATTCTTTGAGCTTGCAACAGCAATCCCTAATACCACCTGACAAGGAGGGTTGGCAGGGGGGTGGCATCTAAGGAACGGAAGGATAAAAGAGCAAGAGATGGTCAAAGAGGAAAAAGAACATTAACACAGAAAAGCAGGAAATATACAGTACGAATAAATAAATGCATAAATAACTTGACCAGTGGAAAATTGTCATGCAATCTGTTATTTTCCACCACATTAAGGGATCAGTGGACCATTTCAATTATGGTATGGGGAGAGAGGCAGGGATGGTGAGTGGAGGGGGAGGTAAATTGGAAAATGGCAAGTTCAAGCAGGCATCAAACAGAAATCCTGCCGCGTTGTTTTCACCCGCTCCATCAGACTGTCTTGTTCCTCTTAATTGAAGCTATATAAGAAGTTGATGTGAAACGATTGTGGACCGTTCACATCATATCATTCAACCATTCCTCTTGAATGGTTCCAATGGCACGGAAAAAATTATTATTACTCTTACAGTTTTTACACAGTCCTTTGTAGAGGAAGATCATTTTCAACTGTCTCGCCATGGTGTGATGTTTCAACACAGCCTGTTCTAGACCGGTGGTTATCAAAACAGGGTTCCATTGCCCTAGAGTTCCTTGGAGGTACTACAGTAGTTATTATGTAGGAGAAGGTAGCGATCATAACATTCTGTACAAATAATAATCAAAACAGTGGGCACAAACTACTGATTGTTCTATTGATAAAGGAAGTACTGTATAAGTATAGTGATTCAATCAAACAGTCATAGTGTCATCCTTCAATACACACCAAACACCAACAACACAGCAACAGGTAGGCCGAATTGGCTCATAAAATCCCTGGAACTGTGTACAGAAACTCAAAAATGAACATAATGATTCCGGACAATAGCAGGAATGTTATTGATATGCATAATATGTTATTTCCTTTTGTGGAAATCTCGGCACAATTTTACTGCATTGTCAGAACAGTACAAACAGCAGAATAGGGCTGGGTGTGCCAGCAGTATTGAATGCACAACAGATATCAGAGTGGTTATGAGTTTGGTCTGTTTAAATATAGAATATCCCCCCCTAAACAGAATCTTGTAGCAGGAGCAGGAGCATCAATCAATATTACAATCAGCTGAATATGAGAAAACCTCATGTAAGCCTGTTCAGGATCGTACCGTTTCACACAAAGTGACACAAAGCAAGGTGAACCAAACGTAAGCGAAAACGTAAACGCCTAGAAGCGACATTAATCTAAAGCAGTGTGGTCTACAGGGTGCTTCGGAGCTCGGCAATATGCATTATATTCTCACACCCTGTGCGATGTTTATGCAATTCCACCGGTAACTAAATCACGGATCTAAGCCTTCTGCTAGTTCAAAAGATCAGCCTAGTCTCCAAAACACATTAGACTGTGATGAGCTTAAACTATTTACTATACCATACAATTCATTCACTTCCTCCACAGCTTCCCTTATCTGCATTCCCCCTCTCTGATGTATCTACGCTATCTCTCAGTCACTGCAGAATGTGAAAGCACCAGGCTTCATTTTACCGGGACGGGACCAAAGAGCCTTAAAGTGTCTGGCTGTCATTTTAATGCTTGAGTTACCCAAGCTTTCACGTCCCCTGTTAAAACGAAATGACTCTCTCTCTCTCATTGCCTTTTAAACATGCACGTGCTGTACAGAGCGGTATACTGTAGATGCCGTCTGTGTGCACACAAACACATAGAACATCTGCTCACAAAGTTCAGACAGCGAGAAAGTTCCTTCTGTTCAGATCTCTGTGTGTGTGTGTGTGTGTGTGTGTGTGTGTGCATGTGTGACAAAGGGAGTTTTAAGATAATGAATCTCTCCCTCCGTTATAGTGGTGTCTGACAAATGAAAATGAATGCCTGGATGCACACATGGCAGTACGTCAGCGCACGCGCATGCAAACGCACGCAAATGCACACACAAACGTATGCGCGCCTGAGCACGCGCGCTATTTAGCAGCAGATGGCTGCTCGGGCTAAGTGTATGGTGAGAAAAATGTCCCATAAGGCCTAGCATTGACGCTGACCACCTGTGGCATCAGTGCCTCACTAAACTCCCAGACAAACTTGAAGCTGCGGTTGCAGACTGAATCCTGACCTACCTTAAAGCCCTATAAAAAAAGTGCCTCTATTTGATCAGGCTGGCCCTTAAAGAACAACAAACAGCTCTTATTATTGTCCTCACCCTGACCTGCGGATGCCGCTGGCTAGCATCATTGGTTCATGTCCATCTGCTGCAGCAATCTGAGCTAATTAGCAGCAGTGAAACGCTCATCCAATCAGGGCAGCAGGTCGCAGAATGTATTGCCCGTGTCAGACGGCGAGCTCCTGGTTTTATTACCAGCGCTATTATTAACACCAGAAAGGACTCGACAAGATTTAATAGGCCACCGTGTTTCAGACAAACAGGAGCGGTGCTTGACCAATAGGACGGAAAATGGCTTACCCAGGAAGCCTCAAACTGGACACAGGGCAATGGAGCACTCCCAATAAAAACTGTAGATTGTTTTCTTTGTTCTATTATTCATTTTTTGCAACGTTGACAGTTTCTGCTTCTACTGGCGCCTTCCTCAGAGACAGTGGGTGGGGTGGGGTTGGGGGACAACACAACACAGGAATGTTAATATGTACTTGTGTGTTAAAGCTGGCTAGATCATGTGTCACAGATCACCAATCTCCGATGATATGTTGACGCACGCTAATGAATGAGAGCCCCGGACTTCACAGTGCCCTGTGATGTCTACGGCATCCATTCAAAACGTGCATACAAATGCACGCAAAGCACACTGCACGTATGTCTCCGCACGGTCCTCCTGTGCGCCTGCAGCGTCTCTAAGTTGTTATGGCTGCTGCAGGACAGCAGGCAAGAAAACACAGACAATATGTCTGAAATGTGTCTGAAGTCCACAGCCAGAGCAAAGACAGATAGATGAGGGGAAGAAAAACATACTTCGGAGAGGGTGTGGAGAAGGGTGAGGGGTGTGTGTGGGGGGAAAAGGGGGGGGAGAGAGAGAGATAACAGGCGGTATGGCAGTGTGTGTGGGGTGGGGGTTGATGAGATTAGACTGCAGTGTGTATGAAGTGACAGGTTGTGAGGGCTCTGCTGGCCAGTGTTCCGAGGGGCACGCGCACGTACGCGCACACGCCACGTGGGGAAGAAGATCCAAATGCGGGGGCGGAGTAGACAGACAGACAGACAGACAGAGAGACAGAGAGAGAGAGAGAGAGAGGGGGAGAGTGAGAGAGAGAGAGAGAGAGAGAGAGAGAGATTGATGCATATCGGATCAATAAACTTCATAAACGGCATCATCAGCGTGGTCACTATAACAACAGCCAACCGGCAAGCACCATCTGGACATGTCTCATCGGACCACAGCACCAGCCAACACACGCACGCGCACACACACACACACACGGACACAAACACACACCTGCAAATCAATCACTTGTGTTGACTTTATCATGCATGACTGCACACAGAGAACCTGGGGCCAGGGGAAAGCAGACTAGCTGGTCTGGGGAGGGTTTTGTGCATTTGATAACCTCTGTGTGTGTGTGTGTGTGTACGCGGGCGCGTATATCTGTATCCACATTTCCATTAACCTAATGCACAATTTTGCAAAGTGAAAATGATGTACAGTAATAGAAACACGTGACTTTAGAAAACTATCGCAGAAAAATAAAAAGCATAAGCGTTCAAGAGCAATATTCTGCATAATTGAAATGAAAAATTAATTGAAATGAAAAACGGTCACATGCCATGCCAAGTGATGGAAATGCATGTCTCAGTTTGAGCTGGCCTTCTTGGGCATAATACAGCATATCTCATTTTTACCTTTTGGATAAATAGAACCTCTGTAAAATCATTGAGGACTATATAGTCTCCCAGAAACCCCTGATACGCCACCACTTCCAGGTATGAGGTTTGTCTTTCCGCCATTGCGTGTGTAACATGCTCTCTTCGCCTATGATTAAACACACACAGAGCCACTGTGGTGATCGCAATCAAACTCACTTCAGATCTTGGAGAACCGCCGCCGACTCAGTTTATTTAGAACGACTACCGCAAGAGGAGAAAACCCATCTTTAAACGCATAAATCGCATCTCACTCAACAGAAACACAGACTAAGCAACAGTGTTTTGCCATTTTGTTTTAAATATTGCTTCTATTTTGCGCGAAACTAACGGAAACCCGGCATATGAGTCTCAGCAGGCATACACTTTACCTACAGTATTTTACACGTTTTAAGCACGGTATTGATGTCAACAAATCTTCAGATTCAGAACAATAACACTGCGTGCTGGTCACTCTAGCCTCATGTACTGTGAGTGGACATCATTGTAAGAAAGCTGACAAAACCAATGTCTGTATGCTGAAACTAGGCAAATAATTATTTGGACAGCATATGGAAACAACAGGTTGAACTATGGCAGCAGCAATCTCTTGGACACCTCATTTTCTTCATTAACTCTACACATTTGTAACTCCCTCAGTAGTCATATTCTCTTCATCTTCCAAACCATTTTTATGTCAGTGCCTTCTCTATGTATCTGTTTCTGAAAAACTGTACCAATCAGCAAAACTCCATGCTGTTTATTTTACCTCTGCGCACTTCCCAGGTAGAGCTTGTTATATTGAGATGCCGTATATTGTACCTGTCTAAACATTCTTCCAAGTAACTGTGACTACCAGCGCTGAACAAGCACACAGTATTCACAGCAGAAACAATGCTAATTAACTTTCATAACGTTTTTAATGGCCCACTAATTAACGGTGCACCAAACCCCAACAAAAAGTATGCTACCTGTACTGTACATATACTGTAGTTTTAGATAGTTGAGGGTGTGCACTAAGTGTGCCCCAGTAGTTATACAGTAACTTGTGTTCATACATGAACTTGAATGGTGTGAGTACCATATGCCATACTGTATGTACCAGTGCTTGTCATCTCGTCAGTGTTCACAATCGGTAGCACTTCCGAGTCTAAATTACAACACTGAATTGGATCACAGAATGGCATTTTTCTTATTTAGTTTTGGGTTATGCCATGCTTGATTCAGTGCAAATAAATGGAGCTTTTGCTTTAGCGCAGAAGCTCCAGTCACACATGTGAAGCACAAGGCAAAGGCTAGGATGTTATGTGCGGTCTGCACCACTTCATTTGTGCTGCTATATTTATGAGCCAGCGCTGTGTCGAAGTACGGGATCATTTCATCAGCACGCACAGAGAGCAGACAGTGAGAAGATATAGTATTTGGTGAATTTGACAAAAAGTGTTTTAGCTTCAGTTCGCTAACTATTCCTTTAAGTGCGACGGTATTGGTGTGTCTGCACATGCTACGCATGGGTATGGAATATCCGCTAACCAATCAGGGTGCTAGCATTTGAGTACCAAAATCAGTGTTTTGGTAATTGTTCCCATTCCATCACAAGAAGTCAGCGATGGTGTTTCATTAGTAGCAGCATGAAGCTGGAGATAACAATGGTCGGACGAGATTTAGATTCACATTTTATGGTCTTTATGTTGCTTTAAAACAACAAGTCACGGCTTATAACAAACATATTGAATACAGTTTGATTGCTGTTTATTTTCATGGGATATTCAGACACATTATTTTCCACATTACGTTTACCGTGGTCCACCCCCTAGTGGTTAACGGAGTGAACCCTGTCAGTTATCTGAATAATAAATGCACATCCTTAGCGCCAGCACCAGAAAATTAAAGCTGCTTCCTCAGGAACAAAAGAGTACGAGTTCAGCAGAGCATATCCTGCTATATGCTTATCCCGCATGATAAAGATGCAATGAGAGAGGGAGATGGAGAACAAAGCAATGAGAAAAGGACAACAATTCAGGGAGGAAAGTGGGAGTGAAAGACAGAGCACAGGAAGTGAGAGGAGGAGAAAGACATGTCGTGTTTAGACAAGAAAAGAGAGAGCTGCGAAGAAACGTGTAAATTAGTTTTTTCTGGATTGGTTCAAAGATGGGGCTGTTTGTATGTGGGAGGGGGCTCAAATATGTAATATAATGTGTTTGTGTGTGTGTGTGTGTGTGTGTGTGTGTGTGTGTGCGAGAGAGAGAATTTTGTGCACAGACAACTCTAATCAAATAATACATAGCAGATTGTTTCCGTGGGCTTTTTTTCCACGGTGACCCAAGAGCGCTATACCGTAAGCAGGTAAACATTCTTTGTTCCTAGCTAGTCCGGAACATGTTGATTCCCATAACTGCTAGACCTCCTGGGATCCCCCACAGGTGATCTGGAATATTATTGGCTGATTAGACATTTTTATGGGTTGAAGATGAAGATGAGTTTTGAGGCAAAAACTGTTTATTTGCAAAATAACCTGTTTGGTGCCAGGGGAATAATAGAATTTTTGATATAATAAACAAACAACAATTAACAAATACAAATATATTGTTTTGAGATTGCTAATATTGATTTATTTTAAATAGCTAATATAAAATGCTACCACTATGTTGTCAGTATATTTTTCAGATGCCCTAGTAGTGTTAATTTGGGCTTGGTATAGAGGTCCCATTGTTTGACTTCAAGGGGGTTACGCAAGCGTAAATGGTAAGAATATAAAGATGCTAGACAAGTTAAAACACAAATCTGTGATTGTTGATAAAATATTGGACCCTGTTAGTGAACATGAGCCACTAGTTACAGTAGTTTCTGCCAAACAAACAAATGTAGCGTACTATAATTGCAGTACTTGTACAGTTCAGTTTTTTGCATGATACTCCAGTGTACACCTACAGAAGCTTTAACAGTTGAGCTCAGAAAAATAATTTCCCCATACAAATTAGACGCCCAGTCCATTTACCAATCTGATGTTAATTTTGTGCATGTACAGTAATATTCAGTTTTGTGTAGCTGGTTTGGTTTAAACATTTGATTGAAGACAGAGGAATGAAAAGTGGCTTTTTATTTGCTGTTCTTCCTCAGCACGTATTGCCGAGCCAGGTGAAGTTAGCAGTCAACTCCAGAAAGCCAATCCCTTCTGCTGTGTTTCAGCATGCCACAGCTATTCATATGCATGTATGTTTTTGAAGTGTAACAATTCATCAGTGATGGACCTGAACAAAGGACTTCGCTCTGCTCTTTCTCATAGGCAGAAGCAGGCAAGACGAATGAAGGCGTTTTAATGAAGAGTACTGCGAATGCTCTGACAGCAAGCAAACATTTAATAGAAATGGTCTCTTGAGCAGCCACATAATTGTGGTCCGCCGTCAGGAAGCCATTCTAAATACAGCCCCATTTACTTAACCGAGAAAGCTATTTCCCATGTCCACTCCAAACTAAAATGCAAAGTCAAACCTAATGTGAGACTATGACAAAACAGCTCTTGTAATGTTATCCGTTGCCTTGCCAAAGCTTTTCTTGAGCGCAATTTTCGAGTGGGGGCTGTCGTTAAAGGTGCGAAAGAGTTGCAGTCTAGCCACTTCAATCTTTGGTTCATGGGAAACAATAGCACTCAGAGGAGCAGTTAGTGCTCAGAATGGAGAGTTAGTTGTCTCCAAGAGAGTAAAGAGGGGCGTAATAAAAAAAACAGTCTGTATCTTAACATCTAGTTTTAATGTTATCCAAAATCACACAAGCGTATATTTCACAATTGTCAGGGTCTGAATGAAGTTCCTTTTCATATAAATCAATATACTGTCTAACACAGCCAGGAATATGTAGCATCTCTGTAACAATATGGAAATTGTGTCAAGCAGAGCAGGACAATAATATCAAACTAATCCTTGTCAAATACAAAATTTTAGTTTCTATATTTTTTTGTTGTTTTAATTGTACATTCTAGTTCTGAGTGTTTGAATGTATAGTCATCAACCTGAACCTTTACTGTTATTTCGGCCAGGTCTCTTTTGAAAAAGAGGTTTTAATCTCAATGTTTTTACCTGGTTAAATAAAGGTAAAATAGAACAATTATAAATACAAAACAGCTACGCTGTCTGAGGTTGGGCCTCAGACATTGAAAAGTGGCATCTTTTTATTTAATACAGTAATGGCCTCCACAGTTTTTGATCTAAAACTAGTCTTGGAAAATGCAGCAAGGTTTTGGATCTGTTTTGGAGCTCTCGATCTCATCCCCATACCAGCCTCTCCCATCGGTTAACTGCAGAATAGTTACAGTATAAGATTCTGTTGGTGGTATTCTGTTGGTGGCTTTGCATAGACTAATCCAAGCATACTTTAAAGGTATAGTCAAGATCCTTGATAAATTTGAATTAAAATCAAAACAAAAACACCAAAACACTTCAATGCTCCCTCAGAGGCTAAAGTATTGTTGTAGTGAGCAGTGTTCGCCACTTTGTTTGTGTTCCTATTTACCGCCAAATGAAGTCCACCGAATTATAAGTAGGGATGAAATGCTTTGCATATAAATCGAGACATGTTAAAAATGTAATTACTTGAAATCATAGGCTACACATAGCCTATACCGAAATGTAACTGAAACTATTTAATTTTATGATTTCAGGTAAATACATTTTAACATGTCTCGATTGTATATTGAGTATTTATCTGCAACCAGGAGCTAATACTTTGCTGAGATTGCATGCCCATATATCTAGAAATAGACCTGTGGTAACTCCGTAGCCTTGCCATAACAGTCAATGACCGAAGTCGTCATCCTAAAACACCAAAGGCTTTCTAACGCTTGGAAAATTGACGAGAATGGCCATTGACCAAGCTGAAATTTTTGACGAGCTGGGAATGAGAATGTGTTGTCTATAAAGACAGAAGAGGCACAGTTTTTAACCTACTGGCTAATGGCTATGTAATGCCTGGATGCCGCTATCAAATTGGACTTGGAAATAAATTGTTCGGCCATTTCATTGAGTGAACCCATCCCGCAGAAGTAGAGCTTTTCAAGGTGGGAAGCTGCACAAAATACATACAACTTGATACACGTTTACTTCTCTCTTGCAAGCAGGGTTTTATACAGCAATGTTGTTTGTAGGCGTGTTTAAAAACACGAGTAGAAAAAACAAGAGTGACCTACGTATTATAGTATTGTACATAGCCTCTAGCACAGGGGTGGCAAACTCCAGTCCTGGAGGGCCGCAGCCCTGCATGTTTTTGATGTCTCCCTGCTCCAATAACACCTG
>JAODUK010065831.1:0-17087 GCA_027564635.1 Typhlichthys eigenmanni
TTAGCTGGAGGAGGACAAAAAGGGGACACGTGTGGTGTATGTGTGTCAAAAGGCGAGCTGGTAGTTAAAGCGGGTCATGGAATGGATGTGGGATTATCAAAGATTGGAGACTGTACAGTTCTCCAGCTCTGCCCACACCCACCCAACACACATGCATTCACCCTGACTTACATCAGCACCTTAATCCCCCCCAGCCCCAAATACATCATCATTAACAACATTTACACATGCAAGAGGATCTATACACACTCACACATCTATCTATCTATCTATCACTCTCTCTCTCTCTCTCTCTCTCTCTCTCTGGCACACACACAAATCTCTCTCTCTCTCTCTCTCTCTCTCTCTCTCTCTCTCTCTCTCTCTCTCTCTCTCTTGCACACACACAAATGCACCAAATCTTTAATCTGATTTCACACAATCATTATGTATATAGTATAGACACGGTGTATATGTATATATATATACATATATATACATATACATATACATATATATACATATATATATATATATACATATATATATATATATATATATATATATATCTCACACACACTATTCGCTCCCCCACTCCTTTCCTACAGCATAGTAAATGTGCAGACACTTGCTGACCTATAGACAAATTGCCGTGCTCGGCCTAATAAATCACACTCTCATTTCAGTTTGGGAATCATCATCTTATTTTCGGCCTGTTCGCTATGGTTCCTGTGACAAATGAGCCTGTCACTGCCTGTTTTCATACAATGCGCCAAGCAGGGTGAAAAAAACACATATCTGACTGAATCTATAGCTATTAGGCCCGCACTTAATTCCTCTGTGTAGGAGACTGAGTGTGCCCGTGTGCGCGTGCGTGCGCGCGCGCGTGCGTGCATTATATGTTCGCGCACGCCGCAGCTCTTACCTTGGGCGTGCAACATGTGGCAGCAGCTTCCGAGGACGATCACGAGGAAGAGACACCTGCTCCAACTCTGG
Source organism: Typhlichthys eigenmanni (assembly GCA_027564635.1). Classification (NCBI taxonomy): domain Eukaryota; kingdom Metazoa; phylum Chordata; class Actinopteri; order Percopsiformes; family Amblyopsidae; genus Typhlichthys; species Typhlichthys eigenmanni. The sequence goes on from JAODUK010065831.1 coordinate 976, forward strand.
GTCCCGAGCATCATCCTCATCCTCCTCCTCTGCCTTGCGGCAAGTGCTTCCAAGTGCCCCGGTGAAGCCTCGGGGTAGCGGGCGAGCCTAAATCGGGTTCTCTTGAGACTAAGGTACTCGGAGGGCACAGAGCGTGATGAAGTAGTGTCAGATGCGCCGTATTCTTCACCGGGAACCGGAGAGTAACGCTCTGGGAGTCCGTTGGTATCACTTTCCCTGCGCCACGGGGTCCAAAACTCATGAGGCGAAGAAGCCCCTCTGTCCTCTCCGGCAAAGCGCCTTTTCCCTATATTCCCCGATCCAACAGTAGCGTGGTTTCCTCTGGTCGTGGCCAGGTTCCTATGTTTCTGCACCATGCGATATCTCATGTTCATTTGGATTGATCCGAGGGCAGAATTAATACATGGGGTTTTACACTTATCGGCTTATTCTCTGCTGCTGTATGTACCGTAAATCCGCGCTTGTTTTGACGTCTTCACCACGGATTTGTGTCGCGTACCATTTGGCTGTTTATCCAGCCATTAACGGGGTAATAACGCTTATAAATTATTCATCCGTGCTTTGCATATGATTGTATGTGGTCTGATCTCCAGAAATCATTTCGCTATTGATTTTATGAATTGTCTGCAAACAAACGACATAGATCGGAGATAGTCTCCGGGTTAACTTACATTAATGTCTGAAGTCAATACAAACAAGTTCATAAAGTATTAACGCAATGGACGTAACCGGTTATCCCATCTGCACACTGAGCCAGCCTCTCCCAGGGCCACCAGCGCATCGGATAGCCTACTGACTGCAGTCCACTGTGTCTCGGATTACAGGGCAGCGAGACAACAGGTTAACACCAGCAACACATTTCTCTAACTTCCTCAGCGATTCACCAACCACCTGCGATGTAGTGTGCACAATGAGGCAGAGAGACAAGTTAAAATACTAGTCAGTGCCGTTTACACTACATTTTGTTTAACATAACGCAGACGATGTAACTCTCACTGCGACACAGCAACGGCTCCCGCTTTATCCCGAGTCTGAGTCCAAGGCTGCTTCAAAAACAGTCTGCCACAAGAAAACCCCTTTGCTTCAGATCCTGGCACCAAAATCGATCGAATATAGCCTTATTTTCCACGCTAGCGTCTCTTTGAACAAGTTTCCTCCGGTTTAAACACAAGTCTGCGCACTGTTGTCTTGATCCAATGTGTTTCTCAAGCGTTTCTTCTTGAACAGCGCAGCGGCCAAACACCTGCCACCCTGCAACAGACTGGAGAAGGTGGCGGTGTGTGTGTGTGTGTGTGGGTGTGGGTGGGGGGGGGTCCGCTATTTTCTCGAATCAAACACCGCGCCCGCGCTTACATTTTTTAACAGCCCGAAACTGTCCGAATTTGAGCCTGTGGAGAAGTTTTTTCTGTGATATTCCGGCTGCTTGCGTTCTCTGTCTTTGTTTCTCTTCATCTCAAACTCAAAACTAAACTTCCATTCAGAATCGTCTGTCGCTGCTGATTGGAAGATACTTTCTCGAGTAGCGTTTCCAATGTTCCTACTGGAGAGCTGGAGCCAGGGGGCGGTGCTCCGCCGGCAACAGTAGGTTACGCCACATCGCGGTGAAGGGCGCCCCCCAACCATCACACCGATGTGAGAGCTACACTTTCCTGCATTTCCCAGTTTTCTGACCCCATCCGTGGTATCCACACAAGCCCTCCACATTATGTAAAGCGCAATAACCTGCACGTAGATTTTTGTAATTTCTATCAATATTGGCACAGGATTTGTGTGGCCTCAGCATCTACAGTCGACAGACCACTGCTTCATTATTCAAAATAACAGTTGGCAGTATGCTGCCAACTAGCCTATTTTTATTTGCTATCAGCCCGTTTCATCTTTGGCGCGGTCATTAAATGCCACATTAATATTAAAGTACAACATAGTGACCTTATCATTTATTGCTTCTATAAATTATCAGAGACAGATCCTCCTTCTTCTATACCTCGCCATACCCCATAGCCCACTGCCCTGCTACAACCCCCTGACCTGGATCAATTTATCTCACACTCCATGGGCTACTACCGTCTACTCCACCCATGTAAAGTGAGTTTGGTTGCTTCCAGGAACTTCTTTGGGGATCTCACTCTGAAAATCAATTCACTGTCTGTGAATTGACAAAGCAATGATTAGAATTACACTATAATCGGAGGAGTTATTGCCTTCATGATACAGTAGTGCATCCTAAATGACAATAATGAAACCATTGACTTCCATCCTGTGCTTAGGCCTATGCTTGCAATGTCATAATACACATGACATGTTAATTATTATCATTATTAATTATTCATCGGGATCCTTCGATCCACTCTGCTTGTGAGGACCTCTTGATCTGGCAAACTCCTAACTGATGTTGTTTATGTTGTTTTGTGTGGAAAAATAAATAGGCTAGCCATATGTGGCAGGTTAGTGTGCCCAGACACTGTCTAAAAAAAAGAAATACAACCATTGACAGTTGTCACCTGAAGCACTTGTGTTTGAAATTCATAGCAGATTATGATTCATTGCCCAAGTGGTCTGTTATTGGCACTTACTCGCACCACATTTAAGGCACTCCGTTTTCTACTCAATGTGTCTACATGGGGAGTTTGAGGAATCAGAATGGTGTCACAAGGATATTGAATTTCCTGTGAGCATTTAAAGCCAGGCGCCTACTCACCTGGCTGACTCTTTGCCCAGACCACAGTCTCTGCTACTGAGAGGCTGGCTACTCCCTGCCCCCTTACCACCCACCCTTGAACTCCAATGCCCCCAACACACTAAAAGACAGACTCAGAGATATACTCCGAATCATCTACCACTGTTCCCACAAGATGAATGTCTGGCAGTTGTAATGACACAGTTTCAACACCCTGCCTGTTCCATCTTGTTAACACACAAACCGCAGACTTGATTAGCAATTGAGCACATATTCACATTCACTGTTTATAAACGGTTGTTGTGAAAGCATTGTCTTATCTCACTTGATGTGATTGCACAGTGCCCTAGAGTCGTGCATGGTGGTTTTGAAAAAGAAAATGAGATCTTTGTTCTTTGTGCAGATGTTTTTGAGCGCTCCGGTTCTTTAAATCCTCCTCCATTAATACATAACCATGAACCATGAACAATCTGATTTAGCGGCCTGAAGTAACTAAATGATCTGGTCGTTGCCAGTGGTGACAACAAATAAGATGTTGCATTTAATGTGAATTTGTATAAGCAGCGTCTTAAAAACTTCAGCTGCATGTGTAAATATAGTTCAAGTTTACTCACATTATCAACTGAAAGAAGGATAGTAATACGTTATTAAGTGATAATATGCCATCCAATTTTTACCTTCTGGTCTATTAAGCATTGCTACAAGATGGAGATTTGTAATGATATGGAAGGGAGAATGAGGAATTCAGTGTGATAATTTGTATACCATATTAATAGAGAGGATTGCAAACTAGATTCATACATTAATCAAACCAAATCTAGAAATCACTGAACCAGGATAGCATTGATCTTCTCCATGTGCATGACAAGGCTTTATTATATTATGCTGTTTATACAGGAGAACCTAAACCTGTCATCTTAGATCCATGGTATGACTAACACTAACTGACACTAGCACCATAATAACACCAGATTGCATCTGTGAATTAGCTTATGTACGTCTTGTCGGGTAGACCTTGATTAGAGTGTTATTGTACCGTGGTGTTTTTCAGCCACAATTACAGAAAGTTCAATATGAGACCTTTTAAACCACTTGAAATGTAAGACCTTATTTTTCTTGTGAAGCAGCTAAATTGCCTACAGCTTGCTCAAGGAGACTTATAGGTACATCGGGGATTGAACCCTAGACCTTTTGGTTGGAGTCAGCCGCCAACCACTTACAGTACAGTATATCTCCCCTTTTTGCAGTGGAATAGGGAATCCTAATAATGGACTTAAATTCTGCTTTGTTCTGTCTGCCCTATTTGTCTGCCAAATCACTTTGTAGACTCTGTTTTTAAAGGTGCTCTATAAAGTTTATTATTTTTATTGTCAAAATTCAAATGACACTAAAAGAATTTGGTTACTGGTATCTTTTTAAAAGAGATATCAATGGGAAGACACATTCATAGTTTTACTGTGGAATGTGTAGGTAGCATGCATTAAAAAAGCCAAATGAAACATTTCTATTTACATTATTTTAATCAGTCATTTATCAATATATAATAAGACCCCATTAAGATAATTATTATTTTAGTACTTCATGAGCCTCGTCCTACCCTAATATGTATAAAATAATCTCAATATGAATGTTTTGTTGTATAATAGAACTAGTCCACTTTTAAAATAATTAATAAATTACATCAGCTATGAGTGCAACACAGATATCACGCAGAGTTTCTAAAGCATTGTCAAAAGGCCTGTAGACATTATAATGTCAGATATTATTTTAGGTATTACTGTATAAGAAATTGTTTTTAAAAGCTAGAATCTAACATTGCTATTTAATGAAACATTTTTTGAGGTATGCCTACATATAATATAAATGTCCAACCAAACCATGTCAGTCCATATTATGTCCATCAGTGTTTTAAATAATGCTTGCTATACCCGCAGATCCCATCCCATTGGACTTGGTCAATAGCACTTACACTCATCTGGGCCACCACAATTCACTCACGTGTCCATCAAGACAACACTGTTCAACTCATTTATGCAACTGTCAGCAGAGTGTGTATCTAACAAGGTAGTGTCACTCTGCCTTACCTCACTCGACCACCATACAAGATTATTATGATTTATTCACAAAATTCGTGACCAGCTATCGCAGATTTCGGGATTGAATGTGCTTTTATTATGGTGACACGAGAAAGCTCAGCATTAGAAAACTTTACATTAATACTGAAGTAAATTACCTTACATCCATAAAGTCTCAACAATATATTTTGATACGATACTACCAAGAACAATAATATATTTCAATTGTGGCCAAACAAAATTAAGTTTCAACAACAAAATGGAGGAACTGTTGGTATACTGTTATTACTCTGTCCAAATTCTTATCAGGAACTTAACTTGAAGTAATGTCCCTCTCTGTTTCAACACAAACACACGTGCACACATGCAAACACACACACACACACACACGCGCACACACACAGTTCCAATTGAGCAACCTGTCTCCCGGGTTCTAATTCTGAAGTCAATTTGGCTTCCAATTACCTGTGTATCCAATACAATTACCTCTGCATTTTCTACCCTCAATTCATCTACTTCTCTCCACCACAACATTCTGTTACAGAGTCTCACCCAGACACACACACACAATAACATGGGATTTCACCTCCTGTCGCCATAGACGGATATCTAGCTTGACATATTGTTATACACACAGCTCGGGCATCCATCTTGATATATCTCCTTTTCACTCTGTCTCCTGCTCTCTCTCTCTCTCTCTCTCTCTCCCTCTCTCTCTCTTACTCACCCTCTCACACACATACGTGTTGCTTTTGCTCTCTCGCCAACACACTCGCACTGTGGAGAGACAAGCTGACCTCCGCAGAGGGTTTTATGATAGGGTTGAACGATGACACCAATCTCTGTTATCCTCTCAGCGGCAAACATTGGGACTGTCCCCTGTCTCTCTAACACCTGTTTGACAAGGCTAATGATTGCTCTCCTGGCAACACACACACAAACACACACACACACACACACACACGCACACACAAACATACACACACACACACACACACACACACACACACTCGGAGGGCTAATGAGTAGCTTCCTGCAGCTCTAGCTGTCATTGTGGTGAAGAGAGATAATGTTAATATTAACTGACCTGTCAGAGAACTGGGGAGTGGGAGGGCTGTCAGACAGATAGAGAGAGAGAGAGAGAGAGAGAGAGAGAGAGAGAGACAGCAAAGTGCATCACAGCTTTGAGGCACAGAGACACTTTTCATTTCTTTATTGTGTTATTGGTTGAATGTTTTGTGCTCTTTTAACTGCTTTTGTATCATGTAATCATTGCCATAGGCCTCTGGGTGTTATTCAGGCCCATATACAGGCTGAATAACAAGTGGAAGGACAGTACATCTCCGTCATGCCCACTTCACTGTGCAGGAACATAAAAAAGCAATATGATGGCTTTTGTGATGCAGGGATGAGAGGATTTGCAGTCTGCCACAATGTAATACTGTGTGTGTGTGTGTGTGTGTGTGTGTGTGTGTGTGTGTGTGTGTGTGTGTGTCTTTTTTGGTGTGTGTCTCTATTTGTGTGTGTGTGTGTGTGTGTGTGTATATAAATAGGCATAATGAGTGTAATTAGTGTGCTGCACTGTCTATACGTATATCATGATTTGTGTGTGTGCGTGTTTCTATGTGTTCGTGTAAATCTGTGTGTGCGTGTGTGTGTGTGTGTGTGTGTGTGTGTGTGTGTGTGTGTGTGTGTGTGATTTGAAATGAGTTTAAAAGACAAAAGCCCAGTGAAAAAGGCAGAGCATTAAAAGCTAATGAACAAAATGAATGGAAATCCGCTATTCTAATCAAATGCACCTTCAGTGACTTCAGTGTGTGTGCGTGTGCATATGCGTGAGCGTGTTTATCGTTCCCCTTCTTTTCTAGCGTGCAGGAGGCAGACGCAGGGGGTTCCAGTATTTGGGACAGATGGAAAGTTGATCCCTAAAACCCACCGGTTCCTCTTGTTATTCCAATCCATCTCCTGGGGCTGGGAGAGAGAGAGAGAGAGAGAGAGAGAGAGAGAGAGAGAGAGAGAGAGAGAGAGGTAAAATGCACACTGTGGAAAAAGAGGGATGAGCCAAGGATAGTCATAGAGAGCCTTTGATGTGAGAGGAAGTGAAAAACCAATGATAATAGTGCTGGACTGTTACGTCACACCTGGAGGGAGAGGGAGAGAGAGGGAGAGGGAGAGAGAGAGAGAGAGAGAGAGAGAGAGAGAGAGAGAGAGGAAGGCTGGAGAGGAGAGGATTCTTCTTATAGTGAGCTACAGGGCTGGAACAGGGTGTGGAAATCCAAGTGTAGGATTTCAGGGCTATTGTAAGGTGGGGCACTGGAACACACACACACACACACACACAGAGAGAGAGAGAAAGAGAGGGAGGGGGCTGACTGATAACCCACATTTCAGACTCATTGTATGGTCAGGGGCAGGGAGCAATAGCTTTCATGTTAGTGTGTATATAGGTGTGTGTGTGTGTGTGTGTGATCTTTTAGCCTCCCACGGTGTATCATCCATGTAGCAACAAAGCGAGCCAGTTACCCAGAGCTCCACCTTATCTCCCACTGGCCAAGCACATCGGGTGTGTGTAGCCTTCCTTCCAGCCCTCTCGGCTGCCCTCAAAGAGCAGGACTGCTGCAGCCGGTCGGGGGTTTCCTCGCAACGGCTGCTCGCTGCACCTGTAGCCACAAACATCAGTGTCCATGTGGCACTTAGCTGCAGAGCCGAAGGGAGCCTGTACTGGATGTGCTCTCACACAGGCCCACACAGTCTGCTCTTACGCAACACAAACAAACTTGTTGAGAACTGTACTGCTGTAAAACAAAACAAAACAACAAAAAAATGTGAGCAAATTTGTATTTATTTATTTAATCATTTTTCTTTTTCTTTTTTTTTGTTTTTCGCGCATGCCCGTACTGGAGAAGTGTGCGGGGGCGTGAGCGCGTGCACGTCTGAGCTGAAGTGGTGGTAGAAATGCTGTCGAAACCCATCCCGTAAGCGGGAGAGGTTGGGAGGGTGTCGCAGGCATGGGAAAGAGAAAGATATCTGAGAGAAACCTAATGCTCTGCCCCCCGAGGGGGGAACAAACACACCACACGCTTTTATTCGATCTTTCTCCATCCATCTCTCCTCTCTCTTCCTCTGTCGGCTTTCTACCTCAGTACCCTTTAATGCAACGCCACCAAACCTCTCTCCCTCCTCCCCTAAGTCCTTTATTTCCTTGTCCTGGCTCTGCTAGTTCAATAAGGGAAGCCTTCTTTATGGCAGCAGTCTCTGTTTAACAGAGCTATAAAATAACATGCCAAAGTATGTCAAGTGGCTGTGCAAGCACACACACACACACACACTTGCACCCACACTCACTAAGACGTGGACAATGGCAGCTCTGCATAACGCACTAACCAGGTTTTCAGATGTCTCATTATTAGTTGCTCTGGTGAAGTAAAAACAATGCTTGCTGACCTCGTTGTCCCGGTGGGTTCACTGCACTGCATTCCGCAGCACAAAGACCATGTTAGCGTAACGTAAACCGTACCACAATCTGCTGGATACATTTAAGTGTAGCAGCACGGCGCTGTCGATGGTATTTTGGTCTTGAAAGGAATTATCTGACAAATGTAGTTTGCTGTGGAGGAGATTTAGGCTTTGTATCTCCTTGTTTAAGATGGGTGTGAATGTAAAGCGTTTGTTGCGATCAAATCGGATCACGATTCGCATTTCTGAGAAGAGTGGCGGTGCTTGTTCTTGCGATGAGTGGAGAAAACAGGAGAATACAGACATGGAGGTAACTCTGCACACACAGAACTAAATTGGCTCGCGTCAAAGCCCTGACCTTTAATATCTCATCCAGACAGGCACATCAACTCTGCCACAATCACTCAGCTCTGTGTGTTAATTACTGTGCAGCCCAGCTTTCGTTTCACATGTATAAATAGATACTGCCTCCCGGTAGTGTATTTAGGTATAGTCAATAACAAGCTTATAGCAAATCCTTAAATACTGTAGGTAGGCTATATTACCCTGCAGGCTTAGTCCTATAAACAACTGGCAGGTAAATATGTGTACAGTCCACAGCTAATAGAGTCAGTAAACGCATTAGCAGGGGTACCTTAATCAAACAACGTCAACAGACTGGATCTATAATTGCGCAAATGCATAAAGTAGAAATCATGTTACACCCAGCAACGCTGCTGTAAGAAGCCACTTCTCTCTGGCCCGTGTCTGTGGAAGTGACTTCTCAGTATGTTTGACATTGGGTCCCGTGCAATTTGCTTCTGTTACTGAAACCAACAACATTAGCAGCCAAAAACAAATTTCCCCCACAGGGACAATGAAGTGTGTCGTGTCGCGTCATATCGTATCAAGCAGAGACTACGGTACATTCCTTCTCAGATAATATTGACGTTAATAAGCTTTAGTAGCCTAACAACCCTGAAACACATTGACACACTGCACAAGACGTCAGCAACCTGCTCAGCTCTCTGACCTGCAGCAGAGTTTATCAGTGTCTTGTATGGGTAACCACACAGTATGATTCAAGATATTTTTGACAGCCACGGGTCACAATGGTGGAGGTTTCACAACTTGCACCAGTACGTGTTGCTTGTCAGCCTCCAGCACACGTCCAATCAAGTGCTCCGCACATTCACACACAGTTACAGTCTAAAGTGGCTAAAGTGGCAAATTTGACCACCCTCTCACCTTCAACCATCATTCACCATTCAAGGAGAGTGCCGGAGAGTGTTGAGATCCTATTCCTGAGAGGTGTGCGTGTGTGTGTGTGTGTGTGTGTGTGTGTGAAAATGCGTGTATAGGGGTGTGTGTGCGTGTGTGTGTGTGTGTGTGTGCGCGCGTGTGTGAATGTGTGTGTCAATGAAGACATCAAATGTATGTTGTGATCTTCGTCGTGCGTCTCCTCTTCTTCTCGTCTCCTTGTTTCCGTGGACCACAGAGCCACACCGCCCCCCACTGGCCATACATTTCACAACCCAATTCAGCTCAACGCTCAACTCTGTACCACAGAAAAATAACTGTCTGAGCGCTATATTACAATGGCAATTGAATGGAATGTTCAACAGATGCCCTTTTCTTCCAGTTTTCACCTCTTGTGTGTGTGCGTGTGTGCGTGTGTGCGTGCGTGTGTGCGTGTGTGCGTGTATCTGTGTCGAGTGCCAGGGGCTTAAAAGCATACCGTTCCACTTTCCAACCGGGTCATAGGGTTCCTGTCAGCACATGGGTTCCAGGCTGTGGGGCCTGCTGACCTGGCCTGGAGTGAGTGACATGTGGGCGGGCTGAACACAGGACGCTCGCTGGGCCACTCACTGGAGGTGAGTGTCCCACAAATAGACACATGCACACGCACACACACGCACACACGCACACACACACACACACATTCAGATGATCCCACAGCTGCAACACCTGCCCACTCACCCAAGTGCAGATTTGATTGGTTATCAGTTTTACTAGCATTTAGCTAACCTTATTATGCAGCTGGAGCTGTGTGTGTGTGTGTGTGTGTGTGTGTGTGTGTGTGTGCGCGCGCGTGTGTGTGTGTGTGATGGGGCGCAGGTGCACAGTTTCAGAATCAATTCAATTGAAAACTCATATACCTCACTATCCATCATTCACTTCTTTTTTCATCCTCCATTCAAACGGCCTTCTTTTTTAATAGCCTACCTCTCTCTCTCTCTCTCTCTCTCTCTCTCTCTCTCTCTCTGAACCTAGAGACTATTGAATAGCTAGCATGTACCAGGTAGGCCTTTACAGTCCTACCTGGTAACCTTGTGTAGCTACATCAGCTAACGCAACTGTAACAAGCCAGTAACTTCCGCTTACTGTCTCTCTACAGCGTGAGCATTTAAACACCTTTTACCCACATTTCCTCAATGATGTTGAGATGCTGAGAACCACTTATTCCTAAGCCATATTGACAAATCAACTAATGCTAATACGTGCTAATTACTTGTTACCATGCAGAATTAGAAATATCCAACACAATGATTGGATCTGTGGCTCAATGTGCGTCTTATATTGTGATCTCCCTTTTGCTCTCTAGATTTGTGAGAATGTCGTTATGGAACAAGAATAGGTTATGTATATTGGCCATTACATATCACAGAGAGAACCATGCAAAGGTGTGTGTATTGTCACTTGCATAGACACACACACACACGCGCACACGCACACGCACACGCACACACACACACACACGCAGACATGGCTAATGAAAAGCTTTGTGTAAGAGACATTTTTGTATGGGTGTTTAGCAGGTGTGTGTATGTGTATGTGCATGCATATGTGTGTGTGTTTGTGTGTGTGCATATGTGCGTGTGTGTTTGTGTGCATGCGTGCGTGCGTGCGTGCGTGCGTGCGTGCGTGCGTGTGTGTGTGTGTGTGTGTGTGCGTGTGTATTCCTGTGCAGAATGAGGTTTCTGCCTCCAGGGAGAAGTAGCCTGCTGACAGAGATTAGTTCACAGCAGGCCTCTTTTCAATCATCTCCTCCAACATTGTACCCACTACTGTAACACACACCCATGTGTGCATGCACACACACACACACACACACACACACTTACAAAACCTGGCATAGATACTTACATACAATGACTTGAGAGGTGGAGAGAGAGAGAGAGAGAGAGAGAGAGAGAGAGAGAGAGCGAGAGAGAGAGAGAGAGAGAGAGGTGGGGGGCGAGAGAGGAGGATGTGTGATTATTACAGTTTTACCTTGATGTCATCAACTGCTATTGTTAGCTTGTAGTAAGATGCATTCTCTCCAGCTAGGGGTTTAGAGCATCTGGTGAAGTATAACACAATAAGATGGACAGATAGAAGGAGACACAATGAGAGAATGGGAGACATAACATTCCAGTCAAATTACATACCTGGGAGATTATGGGGGATTTCACAGTGTGTGTGTGTGTGTGTACGTACGTATGTACATGGCATGTGTTATTTGTTTTAATATATGGTTGCTTGGTCTGCAAGCCCCCAAGACCACACTAAGGGTGAGGCTTGCATATTTGCTGGTGTGGTACTACAGCCAACTGCAAATGAAAAGCCTATTCCCCATTGATGGTCCAGAGAAATGCATCTAAAATAAATTTGAATGCTTCCTTGAATGCTATTCAAAAACAAATCATCACATTTTGATATAAAAAATAATTTGTTTTTTTGACACCATCACAGTCTATTGTCCCAAACATGAAATGTAAGTAGGGGCACTTTAGGAATGCACTGGGTGAGCAGTTTCATTAATATAAATGGCGGCCATTTTGATATGGCTTCCAATTATTTTACATCCACGGTTACTAGTGTGAGCAGTGAAGATGGGCATACAGTATTTGTATTTTCCCTTCTGTCTACAAACAAAACACACTTAAAAAGAAGACTAAAACAGAAAAGATTCTGGTCTAGCCTTATCTTTTGTTTGTAGAGGTCTGAAGCAGCAAGAAAACTTTGAAATAGATAGTAAATGTCTATTTTATCTAGTTTGTAATCTAGGTGTGCTCTGCCATCTTAGGTGGCCTTGTCATATTTTAGCATGCAAATTACACTAGCTGTGACAAGCTAGCTCTGCCATGATCTCACGAACTCACTCTTCTGCTGTGGGCAATTACTCTTCCTGCACTCTCTAACTCTTTCCCTGTTTTGCTTATGCAAGCAAGTTGTATTGTCTCTGAAACACAACAGTACCATGCAGGTACATATATATATATATATATGCTAGTATGTATGCTAGTATAAATGCAACGTGGATCTATAATAGTGTTTTATTTTGGTTTCAGCTGTATAGGACCATAAGCACACATGAGCAGAGTTTGTGAGAGAAGCGAGAGAACGGATGTTTTTACACGGCTTTGTAAAAATATCGATCTCTCATCTGGCGGTTCCACACTGCTGTCGGTACCTATTAGCTGTTGAGTGTAGCAGACCTCTATGAACCAATCACATGGGTCCCAAAAATGAAATGAAAGCGAATGGCTCTGGCTGCGGGGTTTTCACTTCAAAGTGACCTGATAGACGATCAAAGTCACAGTGTCTGCGAAGAGCAAACAGACGTTTGTGAATGGTAAAGGACAAATGGTACGTGCTGCACAGATGCCCTTTAATGAGCTGAAACAAGGGGTCGTGCTTGCTGCTCCAACGCACACACACACATGCACACACATACACGTCTTTTGTTCTCTCTATTTGCCCTTAAAAACATTAAAACACACACACACACACACACACTCACACATCAACTTCACGTGTGAACCTGTACATTCACACGTGACTTTGTGTGTGCTTGGTGGTGACAGGGCAGAGGCTTGACACAAAGCACTGCACCAAAGACTTATGGGTAATAATGACACATGGGTACATTGTCACACGGGACAATAGACAGAGCCTGTCTGTCTGTCTGTCTGTCTGTCTGTCTGTCTGTCTGCGTAGCACAGCAACAGGCTGGCAATGGACGGACATCAGAGATCAGAGACCCCTTCAATACTGCTGGGGGCTTTTGATCTGCACTCCATCCTTTATTTCTACATCCACCCGGTCTCCTTCAGTGTGCCAGGACACCTCTCTCTGTATACTGTCTGCCTCTCTGGTTCTTACCTAGCTGTCTCCCTCATGTTCTGTCTGCCTGTCTGTCTCCGGTGTTTCTAATCCCGTCTGTCTGTCTGGTCCCCATCAAAACAGCGTGGGAGAAGGCAATAAGCAGGGTGCTGCTACTGTATGTGTGTCAACACTGAAGTGTAAATGGATGGCTGAGTGTTAAAGTAACAAGCTGCGTCAACATGCACCCATACTGTAACACACACAAGGAAAAGTGGATTCATTTCTATTTACTTCTATTTACTCCATAGCTATGTCCTTCGTTGTCCGCTGACCTTTACTTGGCAATTAAATTAGATATAATTGAAAACTGCCTGCATATATTTGCGCAGGCTAATTTGTGTGTGTGTGTGTGTGTGTGTGTGTGTGTGTGTGTGTGTGTGTGTGAATGTTAGCATTTAAATGGGACGTTAAGGTGTCATGTAGATGTGATGGGGCAGTTTAAAATTTAATTTCAGTGTTGAAAGACAAAGATCACACCGATATTAATTAGATGTTAATACATACGTACACAGACAGTACTTGCCCATACACGCACCTTGCATTTACATTCCAGTCTAAAACAAAACTGTTCTTCATTAAAGCCTCTAACCTCTATATGAGGAGATAAAGGGTAATTACGTAGCTTGTGAATTCAAACGACTCTCTTTCTCTTTGAGAAGGGAACCACAGATAAGGCCATTTAATTAACTTAAGTGCCTCTATTTCATCACCTCTTTCACAAGGATCCACTAACTGCTGATGGAAGTACAGCAAAAGATATGTTACGCTGACACATTTAATCCTCTGCATTGTGTCACAGGGGGTCATTTTCTGAGTTGAAGTCAAAATCCGGACACATACGTTGTAGCTGGAGATATGCAGCGAACCATGGTAGAACTGGATTTGCATATCATTGGTGTCTCTTCACCCCCTGGGAGCACCGTACGAGTGAGGTTTGCCCAGCAAAGGATAAGGACAAAGGACACTAGAAAGTTTCACACAGAAACATTTCGCTGCCAATGCAGTTCACGTCTGCTGTGACTGACAGCTTACCTGACACGAAACCCCCTGCCTGTTCCAGTCTAACACAATAAAAAGATGATTTATTTATATACATTTTTTATATAAATAAAAGGACAAGTTGTCTTTTTTCCCCATTCAGGAGGTCAGACTACAGGGTCAGCTCCGTGCAAGTGCTCATAAGTACACACTAGCACTACAGGTAATACACGGACTAGTGTAGTTTGAAAATATCTTTACAAAGATGACAATAAAGGCTAGCGATGCCCTTTGCCACAGTGTTCTCTTTCCGTACCAGCTCAAGGTAATCACTCGTTTCCCCCCCCCCATAAGCTACGTATTATGCATCTATCTTTCCATTATTTTTCTGTCTATCATCCCTCCTTCTCAATAATATGATTCTTTTCTCCGTCCCTCCTCTCTGCATCCAGCCTTCATTACGTCCACTGGCGTTGATTTAGTCTCATCTGACACGACCGTTCGGCCGCGTTCCTCTCCTCTCCCATCATTTCACCTGTTCAATCCTTCCATTTTCTGTTTTCTTTTCTGCCCCCTCACTTTCCTCGCATCTTTCCTTTTTTTTTTACCTTCTCAGTCCTCCATTTTCTTATCCATTTTTTCTTCTTTTCTCTCTGCCCAAATTATTTTATTTTTTCTACCCACGCTCAACCTTCGATAGTGTGAGATCACAATGGCGTTTGCACATATCTACAGTATATCAGGTGTGCGTGTGTCACGAGTGGAGGTGAGAATGATGACGATGGTAATAATAACTATAAAATGTCTTCAGAAGAAACCGCGTGGCACCCCAGAGGCAGCGTGTGATCAGACGTGTGTGCGTGCGTGCATGTGTGTGTGTCTGTGTGTGTGTATCTTGGCGTGTGATATGGCTGTCAGGCAGATATTTTCCCCAAAAGAACAGAATTTGCGGTATCCTCTTTTGAAATTTCTCACAAAAGGTTTGAGGGAACCTTTTGTGTTCTGTTAATTGGCATCGCTTCTGGCATTTATCCGGCTACTTGGATTTGTGCATGAATGTGTGTGTCCGGTAACAGGGCGGCAGGTAAAGGAATTCAGTGGACCCAGAAGGTGGTTAGCAGAGCTGTTTCCACACACAGTGACACACTATTGAAAATGTATTCAGGTAACAAGAATGAAGTCCATAATGCTAAAGCTACAACAAAACATTAACACGGACCCACCACTGTCTACAGAGGCGGTAGAGGAGTTATGGCTGCCAGGTTATTAATTACTTATATGTGCTACTGTCTGCTAGCACAGGCCAATGTATATTTATGCAAAGTGACTCAGCAGTCACAAATCTTCAAAATATTTCCACTCTTAATAACTCTTTCATTGCCAACAGAAGTGCCATGGCATAACATTGATAGAATGGACTTAAACAGCCCCACAATGAACACTGAGACTATTCACTCATTCACTGCTCCCAGAGACGATATCAACCCCAGATTACTTATTTTAGAACATACACGGCTAATATCAGATTGGGACTACAGAGGGTTGAGAGGCTGTGCAGATTCTCACTTTATATCAGAAGAATAAGGCCGTTCCTCACAAGGGAAGCGACACGACTCCTGGTCCAAGCCCTAGTGATCTCCCGTCTGGACTACTGCAACTCGCTGCTAACCGGACTACCCGCGTGGTCTACCAGACCCTTACAGCGGGTTCAAAATGCTACAGCTCGCCTGGTATTCAACCAGCCCAAGTTCTCCCATGTAACCCCCCTCTTCCGAGAACTACACTGGCTCCCCATT
>JAODUK010065842.1:0-17081 GCA_027564635.1 Typhlichthys eigenmanni
AATGTTACATTATTGTTACCCCCCCCCCCCCCCCCCCCGCCCGCCCTTCAGCCATACGGCATGTTGTGCTCCTGTCTCTCCTGCTCTCCATGGACATAATTACAGATAGGCTAACCCCTGAAGCAATTAGGGCAGAGAATTGGTCGCCATGACTCCTGTCATCTTTCCACAAGTAAAAAAAATAATAATAAATAAATACAAAAACTAATACAATACAAAAATATTAAAAAACAGAGGCACTCATTTGGGTTTGTTATGCATTTCCTCATAAATAGCAACAGTAACCATGGATACCTGGAGGCTGTGATTAAAGGAGATAAGGAGGGTGTCAGGTGTGTGTGTGTGTGTGTGAGTGTGTGTGTGTGTGTGTGTGTGTGTGTGTGTGTGTGTGTGTGTGTGTGTGCGTGAGCGTGTGCGTGCTTCAAGGGACGTGAAGGAGTCATCGATACATCTTAAGAGGTGACAGTGGTGACAGACAAACAGAAGCAACGTGACAATGATAGCTGACTGACACATGACAGGTTGTTTTCAGTCCAGTCTCACTGAGAACCGACCTGGGCAGATTCGCTCATTCTCTGCTCAAACTCTGCTCCCACGCGGTTGTACTTCTCGATGCTCATTGCAAAAGACTCTGCAGCTTTCTTTGACTTCAACTCCGCCTAGTGAGGAGAAAAGGGACAGGAAAATAACAGCCTTACATCCACTGACCTTAAATAAAATGGGGAACATGTTGAGTTCAACATTGTAATTATGGCAATACTATTTAGTGTGCAACACTCTTGATTGAAACACTGAATGAAATAGCGTTTTTCTGTCTGGAACAAAATTCAGTGATTTAAATCAGTTATGACTAATCTGGCATGAAATCTTGGTTTGGATCATGGCGTCCTTGTTATGTGGAAGTGCATATCAGCTACAGTATATGTGGGCCAATGTAGACACCACTTTAAATAATTTAGACCTGCCTATCCTCTCTTTGTTAGAAATGCAGAAGAGTGCCAATTCAGAAAAACACTATAGTTACAATGTGTAAATACAGCATAAATTGTTATTTGACTCATTATGACAGGAGCTGTTTCAAAGCTAGATAAAGAGGCAAAGTTATGATTAGCGCAGAACAAAACCACATGCATCATTCTATAGCTATACACAGACTGTATGCGAAAACTGTATTGGAAACAAAAGCTAACGTTATATGTATAGTAGTATAGTAGCCGGAGGACATGGATTTTTATGAAGGAAGAAGATTATACCTTTAAATATAGAATTGAGTTGTGTGTATCTTCAGCAGTAATGGTCTTTTAGTTAGACATTGGTGTAGGAATTGAACTGAGAATATGCTACATTATATTGTAATGGTGTTAGTGGGTCATTTATGCTTTCACTCAGGCCTCACAGACTCAAAGCCGCTGTAAAATGGTTGAGTGTCTGTGTGTAGGCTAATAAATCAGAAACAACAAGGACATTCAAATGAAGTAGGGCGTGTATGACCTTTTCCAGTTCTTTCTGTGGAACACCTTCCTTCCTAAGTCGCTCCATCTCCATACACTTGGCATGGTAGCCCTCCCTGGACTTCTGCAGGTGCCCACTCTGAACCTGCAGAGCCTGAACTGCCTCCAGGGTCCCGACCACCTCTTCTTTCGTCTGCACACGCACACATTGGGTTTGACAATACCAACTTAAATACTACAATGTCTTGGATGAGAAATGACGTACAGCCCCATTGTTCATCCCAAACATGACTCCCTAAACCAATGGCTGAGATATATATGAGAAGAAGATTGAAAGAAGATTAAGAGACCGACAAGACTGCACACACTTTAAAAAAATCTAAATTAAATATACATTAAATGTAAAAAAACAACATGAAAACATTCATAAAAATGAATAATGTATTAGTAAAACCAGAGAAACTACTGGTCTCAAATGTGTTTGTTACAACAACAAACAAGTACAGTAGGTAATATGAATTCTACGCAACAACACCTCAGTGATTCACGTGCACAATGCTTCAACAACAGACTATCTCCCACTAATGCTACACAGCATGTTATTTGAGATGTGCTCTGCCCATACACTGCCCCAGGTGGAACAAGCCAACTCATCTGCCCCCGTGAGACCACTTACCTGCCATTTGTTCAACCCAACCCCTAGTCGACTTGAGGCTAACGTAACGCAAAGGGGGAGGGGGAGGGGCTTAGCTGAGATTTTAGCAACTTACTTCTGTCCTCTAGTGGTCAGAAACATTCTAGAAGCGTCTACTTTGTAATTAACACAGTGGTATACAGTGAAATGTAACATACAGCTGCTCCAAATGGACAATTTACCTTGCGATGAATTTTGACCTGCTCGTCGCCGTACTTGTTTATGTCACGAATCAGGTCGCTCATCTTCTTCATGAGCTCTAGGTGGCAGAGGGCTAGCTTGTCTGACGACACCCGGAACACATCCCACATGGGGGCGAATGTCCTGGCAACACATACACGTACATCAATATATTGTATACATGTGGATGGATACGGGTGTGGTTGTCTGCCTCACGCCCGAGTCACAGGAGGACAGAGCTGTTGTCAGCAGTCGTGCATGTGTACAGTACACAACCACACACATGCAATGAGAGTAAGACCTATATTTACATTCTCCTTTCTAGTTCATAGCATCTTGCTAGCACCTATAAGTGGTTCGCGATCAGTTTGAAACCAGTTGTCCGAACAATATGGACAAATAGGAGCACTGCCCATCCCCTCTGGCTAACCAATGGATGGCTCGGGGGCAGGATGGTCTAGAGGTCTGGGTGTTCATTGTACACATCGTGAGCCCCTTTGGGTAAAGTGCCCTAGCTTCCTAGAGCAAAGCACACTGTACCATTGATGAGACCTAACTGCAAATGGAAAGGCTTTCATGGGCAGCGTCATTATTGTATAACCACCGCTGACATTAAATAGCAGGAATGTTGACATGTATTTGCTGTATAGGACACATCAGATTGTATCTCCATGTGCTTTAATGTGATATTTTGTACTGTTTATGCCTGGTTACACCGTCAGAGGCGTTGTGACACACAGGATGTTAAGAGAGCCGCTGTAGAAGGAAGTGGGGGACCGCAGCAGGGAAGTAGTGTCGTAGCTGAAACCGTAAGGCTGCATCTTGAAGAGGACACCACATTGAAGAGCTGGGACGTCAATTTAATCCATGGTAATCTAAGGTATCATTTGAGATGCAGCATAAGGTCTTGACTGAACGTGCCAGTGAACATATGAAGAATGTACAGTCAAACACAATGTCTAACATTACAAGTGGTGCATCATCAAGCTAATCATTTTAGAAAGGATTTTAAAAAAGGAGGTTATTTAAAATAGAGCTATACATTTTTATTTTAGAGCTATATGGGTGTGATTTGTTAGAAATGCCATAGACATCCGTCAGCTTTCAGTGATTGAAATGGTGTTCTGATTGACAGGCCCTGCCTCGGTAGTCCATTTAGACATGTCACCGCGCCCAAATACTATGATATCAGTACTCTTTTCTCTGATTAATTGACAGCAGATCTAGCTTGCCTGTCAATCACAGGGATGCAGACAGACACAGCTACAACAGGTTTGTTCACAACAGCAGATCAACATGCTCCAGAAGGAGGAAGCAGAGGAGGGGCTGGGTTTTGTAGTTTTTGATCAACACAATCTTGCCCTCTTTCCTTTTTTTTGAGCTAGCAACTCTCTAATTCTACCTTAAAGTACAGCAGCTTTAAGCATCCACCAAAACCTGAGTAAAAACTGTAATAGCAACGTTCATTGCTATTCGAAAACAACAGTATTTTGCTGATTCGATCTCTGCGCAGGGTGGTCACAAGAACACAAGAAAGACAAAGAAAAGAAAAAGGTCACAAAAGAAAGGTCGTGGAGTGATTGTGTCCTAAGCAGAGAATGACAACGTGTGTGTTTGTGTGTGTGTGTGTGTGTGCGTGTGCGTGTGTCCCTCCCGTCCCACAAAGCATTATGTTTTGGTCTAAGATGCTGGTGTTTAGTATGACATCTGGTGGCAGGCAATATCATACATAGTTCCTTTAAACTAAATATATTTTGAATGAACTGTTGGAATGGTAATATCTAGATGTACCTAAGACTACATTTTCCATTAAAGTGAAAATATTTTCATAGTCTTCAATTGTGTGGATGCTGCCATGTACAGAGCGTTGTATTGCTGTGACTGTGTGTTCTCACTAGAGCACAATGTCCTGTGATAAACAGCTCTTGGCAGCACCACACACCTAGCCCCTGTCTGTCAGTAAACGTCATATTCCTAGTGCATAGCGTAGCCTGCCTGAAACATGAAGGTCATCCTGAATGGGTTTACCAAGCTACTCACCCTTGTGGACTCCCATTGCTGGCCATCTTGGCTAGTTTACTCATGGATTTGGAGTAGGTCTCCTCAATGGCAGCCCTACACACATTCACACACACACGCACGCGCACACACACACGACAGGGGATCTCAATTATGCTTTTCATTTTGATGGGGCTCAGGGGGACTACAAAAATGGCCCCATATAACTTTAAGTTCAGAGTAATGCTTATTTATTGATTAGGTCTTAACAACGTGGCCCTACAACATGTTCTCTATTCAGAAAAGGCCACTGCCTGAGAAATACATACTAGTAGGCCTCATTTCTTCTTCAGGGTTGTGTAAATGTTGCAATAAGCCACGTCTAAATAATTGAATGGCCTTCATACACAAGGCTGAATATGAAACTTTAATAACCATCTGTAACCCCACATATGGTGTAGAGATCCATGATATAAAGTGGTAGTGAGAGAGACTAGTCAGTAACATTTTGATTGTTTGCATGGAGCCATTAAATGCACTTATTAGAACCATGGCCCAATCATCAGTTTGTTAATCTATAAAAAATACAAATGTAACATTTTTAAATGTCATTCCGATAGTGTGTCATGCCCTATCAAATGATAAGAATTATAACTGCATACTCTTTCTGCATGTCAGTCCTTATTCGTGACATGTAATAGCTACAAGGCAACAGTAAAGTGTTGCTTGTGGTGTAGTGGGGAGATGGCATCAAAGTGATTCATTTGGGCCATCTGGGCTCACATTATCCTGTAACACCTGGAGCAGGAGGATGTTAGCACAACATGGTTCACTGTAAAATAGACACATCCCATCCAGCGCTACAGTTATCACCGTGGCATGTGGCCTAGATATTTTGTATATTGTATATTGTTCAGGTCAGAAATCTTACTCTCATTAACAACAGTGAAGCGTGTAAAGGACTGATCCAATCATTTAGCGCTCATGAAAATTGTTTTGTAGGCGTTTTATTCTCCAACTAGATCTAGACAGATGTTTTAGCTGCAGGCAGCTGCAGTCATACTTATAGAAGAGCAGACTGGTCAGTTGAATACAATCGCTGCCATTGGTCTCCATTAGAGCAGGTCCCGGTGTGAAGCCCCAATGCTAACTTTAGATGACATTCACATGGAGTGTCAGATGTCTCTTTGACATTTATCAAGAGAGTGAAATAAACAATCAGCAAAAAAAAGCTTTGAGGCTAAGGTTCATCAGGCAACATGTATCCATGATTCAGCTTAGTTGTAACGTCACTTGTAGACAAGCACGCCTGTCAGTTACAAGATTGACCATGTTGAATGTTTAATTGTATCTATATTTTACCTTACCAAGCTGCTCAGCAGATAAATGCCCCTTGACATGCAGCTGTATTCAGTGTAGACATACTTACAGTATAGAGCAGGGTTAGGCATACTGTACTTAAGTCAGAACCATTAAGTAGCGCATAGTCCAGCCAGCCTCAGGTCTTATCGGGAGCTCTGCAACCAAATGGTCACATTTGTGAAACGCTGTCGTTGCAGGTCAGCGTGCTCCCGGTAGCTAGACGGCTTCAATGTCAGGATTATGACATTGGTGTGACCGTCCTTTACTCTCCTGCTCAAGCGGGATGTCCTCACACAATGACATCACTAACTAACTGACCCACTAATGGCTGCATGGGATTAAGTAAGAGACGGCATTTAGGGTAATAACAATACTCAAGGACAAATTAAACACTGTTTGTCTTTCTAAGCGTGTGCGCTTACATGTGTGTGTGTGCATGTGAGAGAGATTTCTGCTGACACTAAGGTTTGCAACGCAACACAATGGAGAGTATAGCCTACGGTGGTGATGTCAGGAGAGACAAGGCAGGGTTGTAAACACAGATACGGTCTTTCACCTAATATAGGCAAATGCAGATGAGCGCACACACGCACACACACACACACACACGCGCGCACGCCTTATCAAGCCTTACCGCTCACGGATAAACTCAGCCAGCTCCTTGGTAGCCAGCTGGCCATGTTTCATGTTGTGGTAGAGCACATCGAAGCCAGCATTCTTCTCTCCCTGCAAGACACAAATCACACACCACACCGCTGTGGTCAGTATGCACAGCAGAACTAGCGTGGAGCTGGAAGAGACAGTTAGCATTTACACTATAATATATGCCAGCAAGCCACCTCCATTATAAGACATGATGTGATGCTGGTATGTTCCCTGGCCCTGTGCGTTTATTGACGTCATGTGGTGTTGATTCCTCTACTGTCCTGTTGACTGTCTACTGACGCTATTCATTTGGTCAGACTTTATGTCTTTCTTCTGTTGGTTTGCTGTGTTTTCCCCTGTCGTATGCATTGCACTTCTAAATTATGCATTTTATATTGTTGGTCTTTCTCCCCTGCCTCTTGTTCGGCCATCACTGTAAATAAGGATAAATAAATAAAAAAGTATTACAAAAATAAAATCAATACATGACCTACTACATCAAAAAAAGAAAACATGACAGCATGAAGCAGACTTAACTTGTAGCTAACAGTTTTACCACAGACGTCTCACAGCCATCAGGTCAGAATCACACACACTTGTTACATGGCTTAAGTTCAGCCTTAGTAAGCTAGCCAATGAGCCTTCCTTGTCTCATTTCTTGAAGGCCAGATGCATTTTTTACTCAGAGCAGATTTGAGTGTTTGTCCAGGCCCTCAGACAGCTGCTTCTCAGGACCTATAAATACACCTCTAAAGGAAAACACACTGCCAGGTACCAGGGGAATGCCTGGAATGCCAGCCAAGTGTGTAGGCATATCATAGATGCAAGGGATCACTCTAAACTATTGCACTTAAAAGGTAAAGTCAGCTATTGCAAGCTAAATGTAAGTTAACAAACTTTGTCATTTCGCTAGTTTAACATTCTCTGTGCGTGTTGAAAAAAGAATCTGATACTTCTACACAGCCCTGGCTTCGTAACTATTAACATAAACAAAGTGGCGAACACCGCTCGTATCAACAAAGATGTAGCACTACGCTTTGCTTCACAATGCATTTCTATGTGTGATGCGCCAGTGTATAATATACAGTAAGCATGGACACAAACACAAACTTCAGGCTTAGTGAAAGATATTGCTTAAAACAGACATTAACTAATGGTTTATGGGTCTACAATATCTGTAGAAAGACCTTAGTTTACTGTAAAATGTCCTGTACAGTATAGGCTATCCTTACTGTAGGTAGGGAATGGCTCTACTAAGATAACTTATATTGTTTATATTATTTGTTACTCCATAGTATCTATCTGGTGCTGAAACCCAACTTTGACACAGAAAGGCGAGCTGCCTGAAAAGGCATTCACCTGTGTCCGACTCTGCACCATTAACAACACCCCTATTTCTCTCTCTGTGTGTGTGTGTGAGTGAGTGAGTGAGTGAGTGAGTGAGTGAGTGAGTGAGTGAGTGAGTGTGAGAGAGAGAGAGAGAGAGAGAGAGACTGACACTGTGGCTGGCCTATAGGCCGTATGGAAATGTAACATGCCAGTAACTGGTCATCATACTACTGTGTACGATATTTGATAACAATTTGATGATAGTCAATTAATAGGCTTTGTATGTTTGAAAAAGCAGACACGAGTGGATTATTCTTAGCTTTTAAACAAGCTTGCATAAATTCTAATTAATATCAGATGCAAATACTGTAATCTACTGCAAAATCCAAATCTTACTAAATTGTTTTTTTATTGATGTGTCCTATACTTTTCAAAATACTGGATTTTATATTTCAATAGCCATAGAAAGTCTTCTGACCACAATAATTACAGAATTATGCATTTGTATACGTGACACATACAAACATACAAATTATGTTTTCACATAATATTCACAGACATTTCAAAATATCTTATTTCATTTAAATTTTACTGTATTTACTACCTGCTTTGGTATACTGTAAATTGCGAGTATATTCTGTATTTTTTTTATATAATATCCCCTTAAAAATCCAGAAAGTGTCTGATTTGTGCTTCTCGAGTTCCCATCGCAGAGGGTGCATATTTTGGGATGACAGAAGCCAGCTGAGTCACTAAACAAGACAGCTAGGCGGGTAATTGGCTCTGGTGGCAGCCAGATGGGCACAACTAAAGTACCATTACGTGCATAATGAGGGTATGACCAACGTATGACAGGTCCTTCATCAATGTACTTCATTCACAACCACAAATTACAGCTTCCATGTGGATGGGCCAGTGACATTGTAGAGAAAATATGATTTAACACACGTCAGTACAAGGATATTATGAGAATTACAATCTCACAAAACACTTTTTTTATTCCGAAAGTATATAATGCCTAATAGCCTATTTTCCCAGTGGTTTTCAGAACCTCTGACCCATGAATGCTTGCATTACTGCATGTACATACATTTATTGCACACAGAAAAATTAAACGTATACATGTCCCTGCAGACAGGAGGGTTGAATGATCATCATGAGCCGAGCTTAGTAAGACGCTGGTACTGTTTAGATTGAATCACTGCTGATTCAGTCAGTTATATGCTCGTACTCATATAAACATCAAATACTGATGTTTTAGATCAGAGCTTACATTTGCTTTCATAAATCAGCTACGCTAAAATTGGTAAATACATTTAGTTGCATTTTCCCCAAAAACTTATTTCATTAAAATATATCACTACATTGAAAAAAATAGTCAGATTCTAACACAATAAAACACAAATACATAATCTCACAACACCACCTTGAGAACCACCAATATATCCTTTTATTTCCAACATAAGCACATGCTCCTTTTCCATATATTAAAATGACAACGTTGCTCACGCACAAGAGATGTCATTACCATGACAATGAGGAGATGGAATAGTAGAGGAGGGGTTGGGTACGAAATCTGTGCATGGCAATTCACACAACATAAAAGCCCAGAGGCCTTAGTGGTGCCCTAGTGACTGCTTCATTCAAATGACTGGCACTAAGGGATCTGTTCAAATGTATCAGGGGGGTGTTTACAAACTATGTTTGTAAAAAAGCATTTTTGACTTAGCAGACCACTTATTTATATATTTATTTAATGCTTTCGCCTGCCAAGATAAACGCATTCATTAAATCCATCTAGCAATTAAGTAATCCGCATGTAACAAGACCCCCAGCCTAAAATAGGAATTTGTTCTCAACATGGGAGTCAGCTTCCCTGACAGGCTAAAGACATGCCTTGAGGGAAGGGATCCTTATACAGATGTTTATACTCTTCATATAAAAAAAGTACAGACATTGATTTCAAAGGATGATCAGAACATTTCAGTGGGAGCTGTAGCTGGCCAACCAGGGATCTAACCACCAAACCATCTGTCAGTGGCATTAGAGAATTCAGCTGACACGTGGACATGTTTTCGCTGACTGGACACTACAGGTGTAAGATAATGGACAGCTAGCTACTGACTCTGCATGCAGCCGTGTTTGAGCATAGATCTGCTTACACTCCCAGACTTTCATTACATTCATTTGATATACATTTAAAACATATTGATCACATTGATCAGAAATACATTGCAGTTGAAACTGCTGTAGATTTGAGAATTGTAATGAGAGCTACTGTTGCAAAGAATTTATGTTGATTTTGAATAAACAACAAGCCAAAAAACCCACACCCTACCCCTACTCACCCCGTGAAAAGTCAAATTGACTGAATTTATTAGAAAAAATTATTGCTGATTAAACAAGCAATAAAACTGAATGTGTGTCGTGTGTAAAAATATGTCCTTTTAAATATGAAATGATTTAGATGGACAGTTACAGCAGTAACAACTAACTGAACAAGTGATAACCTATTGCAGGCAGTTAAACTAAAAGTATCCATAGGCTAAATTCAGTGCAATTTATTATTTCTACAATTATAGACATGTTTAAATAATATTACATTTGAAGCAATGGCGCAGTCAATATTAATTCATTTCTTCCCAGTCTACAATATGTGGATTTATTATATTTCCATTAAAATAACTAGTGCATGTCATAGGGATATATACACACACACACACACACACGCGCACACGCACACACACACACACGCACACACACACAGACGTAAGTCACGGTCAAAACAAAAAACCAACTCATACTTGCACATGGAATCAACAGCAGTAAACAATGCAGAGTGCAGACACACTTAGCAAACACACACACACACACAGCTACAAATGCACATGAGGAGAAGGCTCTGTGTCTGTGTTACTGTCTGCACCCTAGCCTTTATTATACAACACTAACAATAGATCTGCTGCTTCAAACCTGAAGACAACTGCTCTGAAACATCTCTTTATTTGGCAGGACAGTGGGCCTCTATCCTCACTAGTAATAATGTCATGTAGTAGTTGGGCATGCTCACAAGCCATCCACGAGGAATGACCAGCAGTAGAGAAAGGCAGTGAATGAAGGGGGAGAGAGAGAAACACACACGAATACACAAGATGAAGAAAAAACTGAAACAATGTTTTCAATTCTCATCAGTCCCTGAGAAAATCATATGGCCCATAGTGACCAGAGGCACACATTGTGTGTGTGTGTGTAAATTAATTCCTAAATTATAGTCCAAAACAAAAACAAAAACTCCTGTTATTTTATGTTGTACTACACTGTTCATGCACAAGGCTTGAGGTGGCTTGAGATGGGCAACCTGCGACACTGCGACCAGTGTTGCAGGTTGCAACGAAATCTTGTGTTTGTACTGCGCATGTGGCAAAAGAGCCACTTTACCAATAAGGCGATACTCTTAATTTGAATATCGCGGTTTACTGCGACAATCTATCAAGCAAATACTTTGTATGATCGAGCCGCCATTTTCTTCCCTGTGTCTGTCTATTAATAAGTCTATGAGCTCTACTGATAATAGTTCTTCAAAGCAACCTTGCAAAGAAAGTTTGAGGAAATTTTAGAAAATGATTACCAATAGATTCAGTCACTGATTCAGACTTCAGAGGTTTGGAAATGGTGTGTATGTGAGAGAGGTTGGACTCCAAACAGTGGAACAGACAATCCTCAAATTAAGGGTGGTGGGAACATTGAAAACACAGTGCCAGTTGTATTCATAGTCCATTCAATTTATGTGAGCGTATTATAAACCATTAGAGATAAGGATGCTGACTGTCTCCATTGGAAAAAAGCTGTTATTTCTATGTCATTTCAACCATTGGTTTTATAAATGCTGTAATTTCAGTAAAGTACAGTAACTGACAGAGTTTTATTATTCTATTAGATCACATGAGATTAAGTTAAAATTAAAGCTGTGCAATGGTGTGCCTCAGATTCACATTTAAACAAAGGGAGGAGCAGCTTTTACTGAAAGTATTGCTTGACTGAGGGATATTGTGTCCTATTGAGACAAAATAACACTATGCAATCACATAGTATAATACGTACATGAAAACATAGATAGACATAGATATTGATAGACTCACTGTAAACAAAAACTAAAATGTATGCCAAGACACGCTGCTACCTAAACGGTCTAGACATTGTTCCCAAAAATAGACGGCACCTAGCACCTACATTTTACTTAAGGATTCAGGGTGTCTACCTAATGCTAGCTGGAGGGCTTTTTCTGCACACTGAACTTTCTAATGTCCCTGAATGGGAGAAGACAGCATCTGCATTACTGCGGAGCACGGAGCAGGTGCAGAGATGGTGAAACGAGACAGGGCTGTATGGGATCTGTTCACAGTAGCCACTGTGGTCCAACTACTTATTGTACTGAATCTAAGGGACAGATTTGTTTTACACTTGATTCTGTCAGACAGCATAATGATGAAACAGTGTGGCACATTACCAACTCATCTGCACTCAGATAAACAGATACATTCCCGCATGTTCTTTCTACCTTTGTGCCAGTAGTGCAACCTGCTGTGTGTCTCAACTGGCCTGGCCTGGATAGCCAACACCATCCACAGATCAAGCTAGATGGATGTAGCTGGACTATGAGTAAAACATCATGTCGTTTGAACTATGGTCACTATACACATCAGTGACAAATAAGGATTTAACAACTTAAGCACGTTTTTAAAATCACTGAATTAAATACATTCAATAAATTATGAATAATATAGTTGATCGCTCAGACAATGCGGAGTAACGGTATAGATTTTTCAAATCATTAGATTATCTACAATTATTCAAACGTAAAAGTATAAAACGACATGTATCTTTTTAAGTATGGTCCTCACAAGACACAAACATGTTTGAGAAGGCTTATTAAACCTCTTGGACCCCTGGATATCATGTGCACACCCCACTTGACTGACATCTGCACCTCGGGGCATGACTGACATGCCTTCATTATGACTGCTGTGTGCGTAGCTAACATCAGCCAAATTGCATCATGGGACCGCCAGCCTTTAACCTGAGAAGTGGTCTAATCAGCAAAAGTGAACTGCAATGATCCTACGGTATCCCTGTGAAAATCAGCAGACTGGCACATACTGTATATACTGCACATACTGCGGGGCAGTCTGGTTTCTAATAAACTTTTAGCGTCACTTGTTTTTGGGATGAATGTTTTTTTTTTTGTCCCAGTCTGATGAGTCAGGAGGTAAAACAAAATAGAGCACACCTGAAATAGCTGCACCTGGTGCAGGGGTGCAGGGGAGAGACAAGAGGGGGGAGGGGGACAGAGAGAGACAGAATGAGTCACTCCCCTCTACAAAAAGAGAAAGAAAGAGAAGTGGGTGGCTAACAGCAGCTTGCGCCCGTCTCATTTAACAATGACTCACACCAGCAGCACTGTAAAATATGTATGTTAAATGCTGGGACACTTCCGTTCAGACCATACATCACCCATTGTGAACAATTGAATCCTCATGGAAGTGCTCCATGCCCGGCCAGATGCCCTTAAACACATCCAGTATCACTTAGGTTAAGCATCTGTATAGTATCTGTATTTTATCTGTAAGTATAGCACATGGATGTTACGAATTACTATTTTCTAGACTAGTCTTAAAGTAAACACTCAGAAAACAGTCAAAATTAATAACAATATATTAAAGGTTACACAATGTCAGAATCTTCTTTTTTAATTTTAGGAGGGCCATATTAAACTGTTAATTACATTCTTCAATAACCAAATCGCAGGCTATTTAATACCACTAAAACAGTCGGACATTAACAACCGCAAAGCTCCAAATGTTCCATTTTCCAAAAAAGGCACTTAATAAAACCAAATGTTGCTCCTTTATCTATTTTGATATAGCACACACATCCATTCCGAACAAGATATAATCTTGGTTAATGTAAATTAAAAATATTCCAAAGCACTCTAGCAGATATGGTTTTGCATGGCAAGTCAAAACATTTTAGACACTGCATTGAAATGTGTAGCACTTTCTGTAGCACCGTGCATTAAGACCATTAGGAAGACATGTCATTTCAATGTAAATGATACATTTCAAATGTGTACATTAATAAAATAATGATTGTTAATATGTTTACTGACTAGTATATCTGGTGCCGTCTACTAGTCATAGCTAGCTAGCTACTAGAGCAGCAACGTTTAATACTAGTTGACTAATGGCACACAGCCCATACATCTACTGTATGAGTTAAAGGGCACAACTCTCCACCTTGTGGCTACAATTGAACACAACTGCATAGAGTAGAACCATTTGATGTTACAGAATGTCCATCCACTGGCCCTTCAGGGAGAATATAAAAAGGAAACCTCAAGGATCTGTCCCTGATCATGACATCCTTTTACATAAACAGAGTTTGAGAAAAATGCTTAAATTATCAACACTCAACGGCCATCCATCCATCATTACAGTGGCAATGTTGTGGAGGATAGCACTTACCCAGAAGTTGTTTTGAAAGAAGGACATCTTCTCTCAGCTTCACAGCGTTCTGTGTAGGAGGGACGAAAGGAGAGAAGGCAATGTATTAAAAACGAGGCAGACATCAGGTTGCCCTTTTGACTGGACTTTCTCAATGTAACTTCTGCAGTTTGTGTCGTGTTAATCTCGACTAAGCAATCAGTTCATGAGAATACAGTACCTTGCCTACAAGCTATTTGTTGTGACCTTTGATAAACTCAGCCCAAGCTGAAATTCCATCTCTGCCCACCGACAATTACATGTATTATTGTACAGGCTCTGCCAACCACATGTAAACATGTATGTAAACTGTAAAGTGTTGGGAAAGCCTCAGCTTCATATAAACTTTAAGGGTGGAAAATCCAGTGTTGTTTAAGACCCTGCTTGAAACAACACCGCACACTGCAGCGCCATGTAGGCGAGAACACAACAGCTTAAGGAAGGGTGGTCCCTCAAGGAAGGTAGGAAAGGCTTTTAAAAGAAAACTTCAAATAGACTTCAAATGATGTTTGTATTAATTAAATTATTTCATAACATTATTCATTTAATAAAAAAAACCAAAATCATTTCTAATTTGGAATGATGAATCTGGATAGATTCCACAAGGTCAACAACTATGTTGTTTCTTATGAGTTGGGCTTTCTGATGTAGCCAGGCTCCGCCCGACTATTGCTCTCAGCTGTATTGTTTTCGCTGAGATTATAGTCACATTTTCACAGCCACCCTTATTCCAGACCTCTGGTTACACCAGGCCATTTCTGATGTGCTTTGCCATCACTTCCTATAGGCCGCAAGAAGTATCTACCTCTGTGCACTTTAACCTGGATGACACACACAAACAGGAAACAGGCTAGCGCTGCCACAAATATAGCCCACACAGTTCTTCACATCAGAGCGAACGTACGCTGCCTGACATAACAAGAAACAGAATCTCTCTTCTCTAGTTGCAGGCAGGGAGTCTCCTTGACTACATGTCTTTCTGACTCGAGAGACATTTCATAAATTGGTCCGACAATAATGTAACATTAGCAACACACAGAAAGGAGTTAGCCTATCGCTCGTGTTGCTGTTGCCCTGTTTTCACTGCTTCTGAGAGCTGCTTCAGAAAGCAGTGCTGAGTCTCTAGGCTGACCATGTGGTGTGTGTGTGTGTGTGTGTGTGTGTGTGCGTGTGCGTGTGTACGTACAACAGTCCATTCACTGCCCTGGCACCGGCTCAACATGGCCAGGCGACCTGGCGTTAGGCAGACAGCAAGCGAAATAGAGCATGCTGTCAGGCACCCTGACACCTTGTTAATTAGCTCAGCTGGGCTGGTAGGGCCCTGTGGTTACTGGATACAGTGTTAGGGCTTAGCTAGGCAACATCACAGTTCTACAGAGACAGGATAAGATAGGTAGAGAGAAGGTGATAGAGTGGGCATAGAGCAGACTTTACTTTCATAATGTCTGGGAACAAGCGATGGCTAACTGCGTCAAGATCCGCCATACTTTGACATGCGTGATGACCAATTCAACCTAACTCAATGACCAAGTCGGACTTTAACTTAAATACTGAGGAATTTGTTGGGAAACTTAATGACTGAATGACTGACGTGGGGCTATTTGCACATCTTGTAAATCTGTTAAATAAGCAGGCTATGGTTACGGTCTATGTATCAAGACATTCATCTTATGTGTCTAGGGCAAATAGACGGGAGAAACTGAGACTACTGTTCGCCTAGCAGACAGTAGCACATGACATACCAATGAAAGCACCTGCAGCAAATAAAACGCTGCCTTTGAAAGCACTTATTGAATGAACCATATGTCAGATGTTTTCACTGTCGGCACACCTAAACCACGCCCCTCGTTATCTATCAGTATGACGTTGATTGGTCAGATCAATTGCGGCAAAGATTCTCTCTTCCCAGACCGCCACAGACTCACCACAAAATATAACAGAGGCTTGTGAAGCCCGGACGGCCTCATGAGGCTAGGGACCCTCAACCCGACCTTGTGATGGGTTTGGTTTTTCCCTGCTGTCACTGGGCTTGTTTGAGTGTGTCTGGGTGGGGGAGAGAAACTCACAGAACCCCCATCCTCCTCTTTATCCCCCCAGGTTCCTCTGAAGTAGGGGTTCCCCAGCCATACACTGCCAGATGGGTGGTGTGCTCTCTAAGCTTATTTCCAAGCAACATGATTGTGAGTACATGTTCAGAAGACGTTCTCAGTTTAGCTGCAGTCACGCGTTTTCCTGCTGCAGTGCAATAGAACTGTACCCACTTTGAATAAGTAAGGTGATCAGTAGAGTAATGCCATGGGGTTAAATGCACATCTCTAGACTGTGTCTAGGGGCAAAGATGACCGCTATGACTACGCCCCCATCATTATCAGCATCATCTAATATCTGCGTATCAACCTGAACCATCACCGAAAGCTTACATGCATGCTACAGCGTGGACAGTGCCAGACCAACATGTCGGGGGACACATCCTGTGGTTGTGGTATTACAGCATAGCAGCACAATGGTTGAATTACACCCTGTACCCTCCTCACCGCAATAGAGCTGTTGTTCAGTCTCCCTTTTCACTGAAATGGAAACTACCAATGTTTACAACCTCCGTTCAATTCCACCATTTATCAAAAGTCAAAAAAGGGACACAAAGCAACCGTCTTCCAATCATTTGCAATGAGAGTTATGGATATACAGCGACAAGAGACAAGTAACGCTGCAAGTCAACTAGGCGGGGTGAAAAGAAACTACAGGTCGATTTTATACGAACACTGAGGCATGCAACACCACGACTACCAATGGGAGTGAAGCAGCGTAACTAGTGCTGGGACGATTAGTCGACGTAACCGACGTAACCGGTTACTTAATACGTCGATTTGCTAAATGTACCGT
>JAODUK010065853.1:0-5000 GCA_027564635.1 Typhlichthys eigenmanni
CCCCCCCCCCCCTCTCACCACAAACTACATTTATATTCTTTATTCTGCACAGAAGGACGTGATATTATAGGTGACACCATCTGGTGATGAAACACAAACACAAAGCTGCAATATTGTTTTGACATTCAGCTGACCTTATAATTGTTTTCCCCACTGTAGTTGGATAAATCATTTGAAGCGTACAGTAGCTTTGTCCATGGCAGAGTCAAAGCAGCGCTCCCTGGTGTTAAATAACAATAATATGATTAATAAATAACAGTGATATCTATCAAATATTAAGATGCTGGTTTCACTGTGACTAATTGCAATATTAACACATAACTTCAGTAAATTAAACATTTTGGACTTCTATATTACAATGTAAAAGTTACATTTATAGCTTTACTATAACAGAGTAAAGAAAATAACCTGTGTCTGATAATTGCTTTTAAAACACTATGGTTCATAAAGTTATATAAAGGTTTTTATTAAAGGTTTATAAAGGTCCTCCAGAACAGGAACATGTGTGCAAATATGCTCAAATATGCTACACACACACACGCATGCACACGCACACATGCACACATGCATGCAGACACACACACACACACACGCCATGGCCTATTATACTGCTGTGGATGCCTGCTTATTTCCCCCCCCCCTCTCTCTCTCTCTCTTGAGAAGCAGTTAGTCAGTTGGTACAAAGACATCACACTGGGAACCACACACAGTCAGACCACACACAGCATGAGCAGTGCACACACACACACACGCACACACACACACACACAACCTAGCACACAATACACACACTGTGTGCGATAAATGCACACACACATATGCACACACACACACACACACACACACACACACACAACCATAGCACACAACACACACGCACACAGACACAATGTGTGCGCACGCTCACACGCACACTCACACACCATGCCAACCAATCAAATTCACGCAGCTTGAATTTGGTTTCTACACAAATTATTTGTACACACATGCACGCACGCACGCACACACACACACACACACGCACACACACACACACACACACACACACACACACACACACACACATTTACATGTGTCAATCATTCTATGCCCTGCTCAAATGATGTGTATTTAGGTGCACTATAAGTGCCATTTTCCACCATGGAAAAATTGCATCTGGAAATGTTTCATAATTCTCGTCTTTGTCATGTTTGGCTTGTGGCATTGCACGGTGATGTACAGTATAAGGCGGGTTAATAAACACTTAATAATGTAAGTGGAGCATTTTAATGTGATCTAATACCGTTATAAGTAAAACAGTGTAAAAAGGAGATTTCAATGTAATATTATTCAGCTCTTCTGATGATGATATTAAGCATAAAATAATTTACAATAAGGCCCCAAAAAATGATATATCTCATTTAGAATAACTCCTCTATATTTCTGTTGAGCAGTATTGTGAGTAGATTTTAATGGAATAGTTCTTAATTAATTTCAATGTTACAACTGGTAGATATGGATTGGGTAGAGCTGGGTCATATTAATGCAGATTAAAGCATTTAGCTTGGCCAGAGGATGTCATGCATCAGAAACAAGGCTCATATATTCAGCTAACCCACTCCTACTGTAATTATATGGTCCAATGATATTGATTATACAGCCCCTCTTCTTCAAGTTAGCCACCTCTCTCTCTCTCGTGCGTGCGTGCGTGTGTGCGTGTGTGTGTGTGTGCGCGCGTGCGTGCATGTGTGCGTTTGTCTGTAAAAGGAATAGGCAAACACATCACAATTCATAACTTGGCTTGTTGGATGGTTGAGCTTTAGACAAAAGGGAAAAATAGATTTAAACAAAATGCACACACACACAAGCACACGCACACACACACGCATACACATACACGTGCACACATGCGTACATACATACAATAAATAACCACAACGCACATAACACAAGTGGCAGGGCAATTAGTGTAGAGTGAACGTGACAGGCTTATTTGCAGTGATTTTTCAATGACGACTTTTAATTGGATGGTAAATCAACTGCTTATCTGTCTCTTCCCAGATTGGTGTGGGCCACTATATGGAGAGAGAGAGAGAGAGAGAGAGAGAGAGAGAGAGAGAGAGAGAGAGAGAGAGCTTGGGTACTGATAGGTAGTCAGATGCTAAAACAGTTAGCAGGTGTACCGTATAGTGTCAAGTTTCTAAGCAGACCACCTGGATAAAGAGAGACTGACACTTTTGTGTCAGATATGTGAAACAATCCTCTGTAGATGCTATACATGATGTGTAAAAGAATTTCAATGCACTTTACATGTCCCAGAAGAGGATTTCAGGAAACATGTGATTTGGCTAAAGAAGGGGGAAAAAATATGGTGTGAAAAGCCTTCATAGATGAGGATATGTTCACTCCACCCAGTATCTTCCTTTTATGTATTACACAAATCCTAATAATAGTGAAATTGTTCCATGTTGTTTTAATGCCATAATATGTGATGAGACTTTTCAAGTATAAAGATCAAATTAATCAGAGTTTATCGGGAGAGTTTGCTGAACACCCATGCAACTCATACTGTGCACACGCACACAAAAACACTCTATCTTGAGCACACCAAGTGAAAGATTGATTGATGTACAGTCATCTTTTCACGCGCACACACACACGCATGCACGCATGCACACACACCACAGTGTATGTTGGCCTGTCCCTTCAGCTCTGTAAACAGCTGAAATATAAATGACCAGATACACAGATGAAAGTGAATATATGAGTAGTCTGTGGACAAAACAAATCCTTGAAGATTATCCAGAACCCTGCCGGGATTCTCAGGGCTCCTAACTCCAGTCAGCACATCTAGCAGAAACACTATTTATTATTTTTTGTGTAACCCAGCACTCACAACACACACACACACACACGCACACCAACTGGGTGATTGACACCTCATATTATGTATGTATTCAATGGTTTCTTTGCCTTGCAGTCAGGCTTGCTATGATAAGTGTTGTATGAAGTTACGGTAGCTCGGTTAAACTGGTATTTTCTAGTGTCGTGTTATGTTTGGGCTATATATTTTCATCTACACAATTTGTGTGTAGAATTACAAATTTGGAACCAGTGACATTATTTCCTGCCCAAAATTCACATGCCATTCACATTTAACATGCAATTGTGGAAGATTGTCTTTGTGGAAATACTTTTCTATTTTTAATATGAATACATTATGACTCATGACTCATTTCAACGTTATGATTGAATAAATTCATTATAATAATAATACAAATGTTTTATTATTTTAACATGGGTTGCTGCACTCAGGTTTTGATAAAGGAACCTCATTGGTTATATCTGATATAATGACGTAACATGAAGTTTAATTATGTATATATAGCAACAACCCTATCCAACAATTACTACAGAACTAAAGTGATGCTTCTCTCTGAACCCATTTTAAATAATAGTGTGTGTGCATGTGTGTGTTTTATTTAAGCAGCACACTCAATATGAAACATAACAGAATAATACAATATAAAAACAAAAAGTCAATATTATCTATCCTCTCTTTTGCTTCTGTAACTCTCTCTCTCTCTCTCCCTCCCGCTTTCTCTCTCTCTCTCACTCTCTCTCCCACTATATTTTGACTATAAATGAGAAGAAGCGAATCAGTGATTTTGGTTGTGTGTGTATGTGTGTATAAATGAGAAGAAACATCAGTGATTTTGGTTGTGTGTATGTGTTTGACTTCCTTTGCTTTTATCTTAAGCGCTGACTCAAGCGTATATATACACACACACACAAAGAAGCATTGTGTTTATTGAGTCATAACATATTACTGTAATCACCACTTAATGATTTCTAATTCCACTACAAAAGCAACAAGACACTTAGGAGGATTTCGAGCATGAGAAGAAACAGAAATATTGAAAGGAAATTATTCAGGGGCATTGTACCTCCATATTGTAATGAATATTATGAGCCTATTAGTCCGTCCAGTTTACACTTCCATTAATGTTCAACTCTGGTCATTAGATACCTAAAATAAATCAATAACTCCCATATTTAAACAGACACAGTTTGATCAGTCCCATGGGTAATGCATGTTGCAACTTCAAAGCGCAAACTTCCAATTTGAAAGCACCAAATAAACACCCATTTGAAACATGTGAGTTGCACATGCCATGTGCATCTTGCCAGTGGATTATCTGGCCTGCCAAGGCTGTTCTGCCGGGCTGCAGTCAGATAGCATGGCCCATGCTCTGTATGCCTAAGAGGTATGTGTGTGTGTGTGTGTGTGGCTTTGTTCCCATGTGTGTGTCTGTTCGTGACATCTTGCACCTTTCTCTTAATGCGTGCGTGTGTGTGCGTGCGTGCGTGCGAGCGTGTGTGTGTGTGTGTGTGTGCGTGTGTAGCACATCTATCTACCTGAGCAGTTATTTCAGAGAAAAAGGATTTCTGCCTCGGTAATTGCTTCAGCTATATTCCCCCAATCTCTGTGGCTGCCCCCCCAACCCTCTCTCTCTCTCTCCTCATTTACCCCCACCCCCACTTACCCACTCCTACAACTTTCCTGTTTCCTTCCTTCCGTTTCATAGCCGGCGACATTGCCCCCCGATCTCACAATGAGTTCAATTAGTGTGTGAGACAGAGAGAGATAGATAGAGATGGAGATAGAGCTAGAGAGAGAGAGAGAGAGAGGGAGAGAGAGAGGTTTATTCAGTGGCACACTCTTTCAGCGTAATGACATAGTGTGTCCATTAAATCTATTAAATCCAGGTTTACTGTATTTATATATTTTTTATAAACTATCTATAGCATGCAATTGTCTACTATTGCACTAATACTTTACAGTTCACAGGAGAAAGGAGCAATGCATTGATAGACTAAGGTGTAATCTACACTAACACGTTTTAGTTTATAAACGTATAACTTTAACTATGTTTACACCTTGCATCCATATTACGCCGGAGTTGTCAAGCTCCTTAAACAGAAATGCAGCTCGCACAGCTTTCATTTTAAAACTACTG
>JAODUK010065853.1:10000-17078 GCA_027564635.1 Typhlichthys eigenmanni
TTGAAAATGGCTTTATATTTAGTATAAAAATGCTTTACTGTTTTGTATTTTGTAGTTTAATAAAAATACTATAAAATACGTTCTGTGAGACGTTTACTTGGTGCAACCTCTGATTGGTAGCCTGGTGTAACCAGACCCAAAATTCACTTGGTGACATTCTGCATTGGGGAATGTTAGCAGTTGCTGCACCCTACTGGGCCTAGACCTCTGGTTAATTTGGAAACTATTGGATAGCATTTAACCAATCAGTGTTGCTACAATGGTTTATCGCTTCATCTAGCTCTACTGCCATTTTGAATGCATGACTTCAATGCATAGATTGAATGTCATTGTGATTGAACGGTGATTGAACGGTGATTGGTCTTCATCCATGGCGGCTGTGTGACCACTAAAGTAACCACAGTTTCCGAACTATAATCTCAGTGAATAATGATCTCAGGTGGATGTTTACATACTGCATGTCAGATGTGTTAAGCAGTGAAAAGCTGTTTTGTGTGCTCTCAAACATCAACCACTAAAGGTATAGTCAGTGGGGCAAAAAGGACAACAAAGCTTAAAGAGAATCTGAATCTGGCTTGGAAGCCCTTATCGACTTTGTTTGTGTTTGCTTAGCTGATTGGCTGAGCTCTCTCTTAAAGTTTAACTTTGTTAATTTATTAAGTTAATGCACTTTTGTCACGTTTTGCTGTCTGCCCATTCCATGTGCATGCTAATATAATAATCCAGTGCTGACTGTGTAAATAGTAAAACACAATGAAAGTGGTGCCGACCGCATACTGTACACAACAACACAATCCTAGCCTTCACAATGTGTTTACGATGTGTGGGGCGCTGCTTTTGAGGGAAACCCCTATGGCATTGAAGGCAGAGGTGTTTTTTATTCTTTTTTTTGATCAAGCTCAAATATCAACAAACTTTCTCCAGAATGACTAACTTTACCTTTAACTACAGCAGAGG
The DNA here is from genome assembly GCA_027564635.1 of Typhlichthys eigenmanni. Taxonomy (NCBI): domain Eukaryota; kingdom Metazoa; phylum Chordata; class Actinopteri; order Percopsiformes; family Amblyopsidae; genus Typhlichthys; species Typhlichthys eigenmanni. The sequence continues at coordinate 10,958 of JAODUK010065853.1, forward strand.
TCTTCAACAGGGGGTCCGGGACCCCTAGGGGATCCTCAGAGGTACTGCAGGGGGTCCTCCAAATTATTTGATCCCATACTTATTTTTGTTTAAAAATGTAAATGTCAGAAAATATACATTCACACAAATACAAACTGTGCTACTATTATACATTTGTCAATAATTATAGTACAGTTAGTGGTTTACTTTTATACATGACACTATAGGCCGCAATACACATTATTGTTGACCCGGCAACTAAATATTTTTTACCATATGTGATAGGGGGTCACTGTGTCGTGTTTCTATCAGCCAAGGGTCTCTTTGGCCCGAAAAACATTGAAAACTTCTGAACTACAGTAACCAGGAGTCAGTTTACAGGTGAAAGGTTAGGCTACATCAAATGCCAATTGATAGGTTTGTGAGGTGATTTCATGCTCCATTGGAAAAGTATTTTTTTAGTATTTTTAAAATACAAAAATATGTTAGTCTATTTTGATACATTGTGTGGCTGTTGTATTTTTATACATTTACAATTAGGGTATTTGGTATTTTATTTTAAAATACATTTTGAGGTATTTTTGCCCATCCCTGGGTATTACATTATATAACTATAATGGGTTTGGTCATACTAGTACTGATGTTAAACACCAACTGACTGTATAAAGACAGAGAAAGAGACAGAGATCTGCTGTACTCATATTGCGTTTAACTATTAACCTGCATGCAATTACAAGATGTGTATGCGTGTGCTCGTGTGTGAGCACACGCATAAAGGATATAAAAGATATAAAGAAGACATAAAGGATAGTACAAATTATATGTAATAGATTACATGACTGTGAAATGTGAAACACACACACACACACACTGTTCACTTCTCTCTAGAGTTCAAATTCCCACATCTCAAATGTTGGAATTTGCGCACATACTGCACACGCACACATACAGTACTGTATAAATTCTGTATTACCTTGTTTCATGTTCAAGGCTAATTCCACTTGCCTGCGTCAAAGCGTTATTCCCATCACATACTTGCTTCACAGCATTTTTGGTGTGAGATTTTGAACTGAATATAGAATGAGGAGAGATTTTGTCATTTTGATCCATTTCAATCTCATTTCATCATTATGTTTTGGCTAAATAGTCTCTTTCAACATCTTTCTTCGTATATACTGTATAGCAAAGCAAGCATCTGACATACCGCTAGATAACAATTGGGCAATTTGTTTTGATCTTATGTCAAAAACTTTAATGTTGCGACAGGAAAAAGTGGATTTGGATTTAAAAGACGCAAATGTGTCTATTATATTATTATATTGGTTATATTATTATATATTATATATTGGTTTTGATGTAAAAAATGAAATATTGATAACACATACGTATATATAGCATGTAGGTCCCTACACGATAACACTTACCTACAATTAATTTGCCACAAAGGAGAAAAACTCACAATAAACAAAATTAAAAATGAATTTAACTCAATATATGTATTTATTTATAGTTTCCTATTGATAAAGTGATACTATTGTTACTGTAAATTGTTTTGGCCACATTGAACTGCTATAGGTTATAGGTTACATATAAGCACATACAATTGGTATACTGTATAAGGAATGTAAAGCTAACGTTGCATTGAATATGTGTGGCAATGATTCCAGGGATCAGTGCTGCTTGTTTATCAAGGATAAACATGCACCAGGGCATGGGTGCATTACTGTGACAAACTGAGCATGGATGCCAGCTGTGTTTTTCTTCTACATTTAGTAGTAACCTGGACATATTTGCCCCTGTACGTTTTCTGTGTGCTTTCAGGAGATGACCCATTCTTGGCCCCCTCCTCTCACTGCCATACATACTCCTGTCAAAGCAGAACAGACCAAGTTCCCCATCCCAAACAAGGTCAGAACACCAGTAGGCTACATGTCTTCTATTTATTTACCCCATATGCAATACACTTATTTCATTTATTATTGTTTTCTTTTAAGATGCTTTTACCCCAAGCAAATTACAAATATGTTTATCAGTAGTAGATAAACCTACCATATATCACCCATCACTGGAGAAGCAATCAAGTAGCCTATTGTATAACACGTAAAGTAACATTCACTATACAAACAAGATACGCATCATTTCAAATCCCATTTCCATGTATTATCTTTTACAAGCTGTATTGATTTGCAGCTTTTAGTGACATAACAGTAGGCTGAATTAGAGCAGTTGTACAATGTATTCAAATAAACAACACAAAACAGCCTAGATATCCTAGATATATATAATAGCCTATATATATAATAGCCTAGTTATCAAGAGTTGCAACATGTCACACATTTGAGTGTCCTTCAAAGCAGCGTTTCCCCAACCCTGATCCTGGAGTAGCCCAACCTGATTCTAATGAATGGGTCCTTATCAAATGATTCACATACATGTAAAGCATACATAATACATGCCTGTTTGAAAGGTTTGGTCAAACAATTATAATTTAAGAGAAACAAATATTTGATATTCTGTTTTATTTTTTTCAATGTTCCTGCCTACAACGGTGAATTAGGGCCATTGTAGAAAAAAAAGTATTACCAAGATGGGAAAGGTAATATTTTGAGATTCAAATCTCAATTTTGTGAGAAAAAATATTATAAAGTCATACATTTGCAAAATAAAAAAAATAAAAAATACAAATACAAATTCACAAATATGCGAGAAACATACATTTTGTTAAAGGAACTGGTTGCCACTTGTGTAATACATACAATTATTGTTTTCAATCGGACACGTACTGTAGCACAAGTAAATCTTTGTGGCTTTAGCCCAGAATCACCATATTATCATACATAAGCATCCGCATTATGAAGAGACATTGTGGGCACCTGATCAATCAATTTGACCTGAGCAGCCTATTTTGCCTTTCTGTACCACAAATCACATTTAATTCCCCATAGATGTAACCAGCTACTCTATTACAGTGTATCCTTGCAGTTGCATATGTCCATTGTGTTGTTTTTCCTGATACGCATGCTATCAACTCATATAAAATGAGTTTGCCCCATTTACTGTATAGCAATGTCTATTCAAAGTATGGCTGCTTATGATAGAGGTGAAGTAAAACTCACATATTTACTATTTTACTATTGTAAAATTTTAGTAATCTTAGAATATTATTCCTCCCCATCCCTTAACCTCGGCTACATCATTTCAGTTTATCTATAATGGCCCTAATACCTTCCACTGTTTCAATAAAGAAGATCTTTTTATTCTAAATTGTTTTCTGTTGAATAGCTATTTAAGGGCATCTGCCTGTTTTATTTATTTAAGTGTCAAGTGTATTTGTTAAGTCTTTAGTACTCTCAAAGTCTCAAAGGACTATCATCCTGCTTTTCTAAATCTCTCTCTCTCTCTCTCTCTCTCTCTCTCTCTCTCTCTCTCTCTCTCTCTCTCTCTCTCTCTCTCTCTCTCTCTGTAGGAGTCTCAGCATGTGGCCTCTGGCTACAACACCCAGAGTAAGTGTACCATATATCCCAGCAGGCACAATAGATTGTTGTGGATTATAACCAGATATAACGCAGTAGATTTTTAATTATAAGAATGAGCTCCATTTCACTCTTCACTCTTATTTTATTTTATTTTTTTTGTCTTGGATATGAATCACTGCCTGAGGGCTCTTCGTGAAATCGAATGTAGTTCTTTGCAAACCACTTATTTTTATTTATTTATCAGTGTGGTAAGTGTTTATGCAAGCAAAGACGATAGATACCAAATAGTGAGACACAGAGGTTAAGATAAAGTAAAGGTTTTAAAGATCCAAGGTCAAATGACAGTCATGTTATCTGGTGTGAGGGCACATCCGCAGTAATACTGTTTAAAACAGTTTCATTTTTAACATGAATTAGAACACCCACACACACACATACAATATTACCATGTTTACTTTCTCCACAGAACGCTGCACTCTGTCAACTAATAAGCCTGTTGCTAAACCATCAACTGCACCGCAAAAGTCGTGAGTATCAATCTGCTTTTAAACACAAGCACACACACACACACACACACACACAGTATATGAAATATCATTAATCCCACATGAAGGTGAAATTAAGATTAATTTCTAACAAACAATAAAACATAAAAAACTGGTGGGGAATTTCAGATTGATCTTTCAGCAGCCCCATTAATTTCCCCACCAGTTATTTTTATAGCATTCAGGGCATGATAAATGACATCATAATTGCCAAACATACAGGAATAGGAAGCATGTATTTGACTCTTACATACTGTAGATACTTTTTTTTCCATTCTTAATAAAATAAAAAATAAAAAAGATACATACAGATGTTATGCCATTTAAAGAGTTTGGCATAGCTGGTATGCAACCTGTGCTCTGCGTGGTGCAGCATTATTAGTGCATAATCTATTTACTTCTGACTTCGGTGTCCTTATGTAGTACCAAGGGTTCTGTGAATACCATTTGTCTCCCTCTGTCTGTCTGTCGCATTCCCTCTATTCTGCACTGTGCTATCATCCCTCCATCTCTCTATCTTCCTCTCTCCATCTGTCCCCTCTTATGAAATTCAATATGGCTCCATTATTCATTCATTCACACATATCTGCATATCACAGTGGGCCGTACCAGGCCCCTATCTCTAAGTATTTTCTTATTGTGTTTCAGCTATTCACACCGGTCCCTTTAGAAAACAATGGGAGCACTCACGAAGGATTTTTAGCAGTGCAAGCACTGACAATGTTGGTTTGTAAAGCAATAAAAATCCCTCTAGGGGATTCTGCTGTCCTGAAGCGAGCTGTGCCAGCTCAAAATAAACAGGATTTTTTTTTTTTTGTGGGCTGTTTATACGGCCCAATAAAGCCTGCAAACTTGCCAACGCACAGCACATAAACACACACACACACTCAAAGAGAAACATTGTCTGAAAGCTAAGGTGGAGGTTTGGCTGGTTTGTTTTTACGGTACGCTCACACAAGCGTACTTACACGTGCGGATTAGCGAGCGTTCAAAGTCATCCAGGTCGTACACGGGTGAGATTTATTTATGCCCTCCTAAAAGTCCTGCACAGGTGCGGTAATTATCCCCAGATATAGTTCAAGAATGGTGGGTAAATCCCTGAACAAAGTTAATGCTAACGAAAGTGTATCGACCTCATCTGCGCAAAGCCCTGATTAAAAGACAGACCGTGATTGTGGATGTCTTCCACGCTGCCAAGGAAATCTTGGCTGCGGGTCGTTCCACGGAGGTTTCCCAGGTGAAATAATAACGTGTCCTTTCTGCTGAATCTCTAAATGCTGAACATCTGGCGATAGTTTCCTAGGCTAAGCACTCCATCCACTGGCTACCTCTTTGGTCCCAGCAGCATAAGCCATCGCGGATTCTGGTGTGTCATTCACCAGTGGAGCAGAATGCTCTTTTGTGTGTCGTGAGATTACAGAGGGAATTGAGGTTTGGCGCTCGCCATAAAACAGCCAGAATATAGCAGAAAGGAAGCGGTGGTTAATAACATTTCTCTCACTTTCTTTCACTCGCCCATGCAGAATGCTGGAGGATGATTTGAAGATAAGCAGTGATGAGGAGGAGGTTGACCAGCAGGTGAGGTCATCGGTCAGTAAAGACAAAACGTCTGTTTCTACGTGTCTGAATTATTCCCCTCACGTTGCTTGTGTTTATCAATCACGATGTTTGCTCATCGTCGTTCATTTTGTATTTTTTTTTGTTTCATTTGTTCAAATCATTTAAATCCATGAGGCAGGCTAACCTAATGGTTAAAGCTGTCGAGTCTCCCAGCTGAAAGGTTACGGGTACGATCCCCGACGTGATGGTCTACCCATGGTTTCTTTGAGCAAGCAAATAACCAAACACCTTTACCGCTACTTATTACCTGCAATCACACTCACTCTTTAAAGGACTTGATAAATGACCAAGTTGTAATGTATTGTCTTTGAGAGCCATCCGTCTGACCAAATGCAATCATGAATTTATGACCAGTTCATTCATTTCCTCATTCATAATTGATTAATTGCGGCTACGTAGCCTGTTGTGTTACAATGTGTCCATGTAACAGATAGCTTCACTCGCTAAAGAGAGTTCATTAGACATTTGACAACACCCTCTGAACGATGTAATACCCCCCCC
>JAODUK010065864.1:0-17077 GCA_027564635.1 Typhlichthys eigenmanni
TACCGATAGTTAGCTAACTGGCTAACGGTAACGTAGCTCTTAACATTACCTGCAAGCCTGACAAGCACCGACTTGTCGCCAGAGCTTCATAGCAGCCACTTCTCTGGCTGTTCTGGTGTTTCTCCTCACAAAACGTAAGAGCAGATGTTTTGGGTGCCGATCATGTTTTAAATGTAACGCTTTCATAGACGCAGGTGGGTCCTCTATGGAAGGCGGTGGACACTGATCATTTTGTGTTGGACTTTGCAACACTGCTGTTAAAGTGAAATACTCTTATTCCAATTATGTTTACACCCTCTTATTCCAATTATGTTTACACCCTCTAACAGAGCATATAGGTTACTCATAACTATTTATAAAAAATATATAAATATATTGTCGCTGTGATCTCAATGAATGTATGTATATTATCAATGGGATACATAGAGCAACGGAAGTTCTAGCACAAAATAACAAATATGGCGTCATGGAAAATAAGGTGAATAGACACAGTTTTACCTGGTTTCCTTAAAGTGAGCCTAAAGTATATTTAGGCTATTGTAAAAGGTATAGTCAGCTATTGCACGATATTTGTAAGATAATTCACATTCAGTCAAATTCACCAAATATCTCCTCACATTTCGCTATCTTACCGGTCTCTGTACGTGTTGAAAAAAACGATCTAAACAACCCTGGTGCCATAAACAAACCACTCACACAAAGTGAGTAGTAGTAGTACCACACTGTGCTTCAGATTGCATTTCCATGTGAGGCGGAGGGCCGCGGACGAGCAGAGGGGTATCTTTAGCAAGCGTTCCCGAAAATGACTAACCCTGCCTTTAAATGTTTCAGGGTCTTTATCTGTCCTGAGGAGCCATAAAATCCTTGGAGCCTTGGAATCAGACGAGAAAGAGGACTTTATGGATATGATGATTCCTCAGCACTAACACAGAGTTGCAGGTTTTTCATTTCATTAAACCTCTGCTTTCTCCATTCACCACCCACACAGTGGGCCACTTAGCAGCTGCATCACACACATCTGGTAATATCCATTAATACATATTCACAAAATTACTTTTTCTTTCAAAACCATACCTTGCCTCTAGGGGGTGACCTATATAATTTGGCCTACTTGCAAATAAAAGCAATATCTGGCATCTAAACCTCTGGAAATAAATGGGATTGTTTTGTGTCTGACCTTGCCCCCCAGAGCTGGGCTTAGCAAGGGGTTCACGGTAGGAAACAGAAATGTCAGAATATATTCTGTGTCTGCTGATGTTACATTTCCCATCTAAAACAATTTTGTTCACTAAGCTTCTAATGCAGCCTTTGTTGGTTGCATTTAACCCATTTGTCTATCCAACGCACGCATATGAACAAAGATGCCTATTATAGCTCTACCTTTCACCCATAATGTGAATGTGTCCAGTATAGAGTACTTTATGAACCACAGAAAATATTTCCTTTCTGCACCTGTGTGTCTAAGGGCCCTATCTTACACCCAGTGCAAAGCAGCACAACATGACAATGCAAGTGTCCTTGCTAGTTTCAGACCGACAGTTGCCATTTTGCCAACCAGCACCCATGTTGTTTAAATAGCAATGTACTTGTGCCCATTTGAGTGCCCGTGGGTGTTTTGGTCTTAACATGCGGTCTGGTCTATCGCATTGCAATCTTGAGGCAGCGGAAAGTGATTGCACGACTCACTAACAACACAAGCCTGGTCTATAGTCAATGGTGCACTTAGATCGTCAAAATAGGGCCCTCAGAGTGATATGTGACAGTCTGTCCACAGCGGGCCAACAGACACTTGGGTAAACACACAGCTTAAAAGAGAACGTAAGCAGAGAGAAATGTGACATAGCAGAGGAAAAGCAGAACAGCGATAGGCTTCCCGGGAAGGAAGGAGGCGTGGAGGGCTGGAAAGACGGGGTCAGGGTGCTATCCTGCAGCCTCACGGCACCGGCATCAGGGGGTACGGTGGCATGCCTGCTCAACGGACCCTCTGGGATGAGGGCCAAATGGTAGACTCTACAAGGTCCCTCGCAGCAGTAAGCCCACCAAAGCTAAACCAAAACACAGCAAGGATAGGCCACGGCAAGACAAGAGAGGAAGATATGCCCCTCAAACAAACATTAAAGACTGTGATGAAGCAGTGGAAATCCCCTTATTCCTGCCGTGCATGCAGAGAGACCTGCTGCCTATCAGCGCAGCTTTGAAGTCTGTTCAATAATCGTTCAAAAAGTACCTTGGAAGCCCCTCTGGTCTTTATCCCTAACACTGCCACAAATTCCTTCCCGCACACTTGCGGGATATGTGTGTGTGTGTGTGTGTGTGTGTGTGTGCATGTGTGTGTGTGTGTGTGTGTGTGTGTGTGTGCGCGCACACGTGAGCGTGCTAGACCGTGACCACCTGTGACTTCCACATGCAGCAGATGGACTTGCAACATCAACTCTTGACACACTTCTGACTTTTTGGTTTATGCACAGCAAAGTAGCATCCCCTCTACTATTTTAGGTTTCCATTGATTCTTTATGGGCCTGCTAGACAGACTGCAATCTATCAGTCACCATGAGCACAGCGCTGCATGGCTTCCTCCTTTTAAAAATAAAGGTGGTGTGGTCTACTACAGTAATTTGTGTATGGCAGAAATAATTCTGTAATGAAAGAGGGAGCATGCTTTCGTTCCAGAGGGACCAGCCATGTGTTCACCCTGTGCAGAGCCCCTCTGGCTGTATCTATATTTACTCAGATGACATCACCCCGTAGCGATAGGCTACGTGGAGGGAATGGGCTAGCCTGCTTGCTTTCCTGCAGACCCATGTGGAGTTTCCCTTGCACTATCAGTCCCTGGGTCATTTCCCCTGTCACGGTTAACCCTAGCCTTGGATTAGTGTCATTTTTCAATGGATTTCTCCACTGTTAATTGTCATAGGACAAGGACAAGACCACCATGTTTGGGAAACTAGCGTCTATCGGTTTAAATCACATTTAAAGTGATATAAAACTTTGACTGCTTACCTCAACCTAAAACCATGCACTGACCTTCAAAAGAGCCTAATATTACATTTGGTTGCTGTACCAAATCTATAGTTGTTTCTGTGTCTATTGGGAGGGGTTGTGACTCAGAAAAGGGCATTATTCTATTGCGTTCGATTGTACTGTTCCTGTATTGTTCCAGTATTGTTTCTGGTGAATGATAATGAAGTACTCCAGCATTAGCCATAAAAGCAACATAACCACTACAGCTGCTAAAGGTGCGTCTCACCGATTTCCTCTCCGTCTTGAGCTCCTGTAGGTAGCGCATCAGCTCCGAGAAGATCTGAGACGTCAAGTTCTCAGCGATGAGCTCGTGCTGACCGGCGTAGTCGTTCAGCTCGTTGAGGCTGACCACGAAAGCCTTGCAGGAGGTGTACCTGGGTAGAGTAGGGTAGGGTAGGGTAAGTTAAGGTAGGGTAGATAAGTTAAGGTAGGGCAGATAAGTGAAGGAAAGGGAAGTCAGGTCAGAGCAGCAAGGCCTCACAATAATGGAACTGTCAATCAAATGTTATCTCCGCTATTCTCCGGTGCCTAAACTCACTTGTTCTCCTCCTCGTCTCGCGAAGTCTTCTTGGGCTGGTACTTCTTCGATAAATTCCTGTGAGCAGAGCAGAGCAGAGTGGTGGGTTGGCCGAGTACCAATTGCTATAACTGCTAATAGAGCACTATAAAGACAATTAGGTTTTTTTATTTTTTATTTCCTGAAATGTATGTCAGAGCTAAAGAGCGAAAACAACAAGCCTAACCCTGGAAGAGTACTCTCTGAAACCACCAGTCCATTACTAGCACTCTCTTCCAGCAATAGGCCAGTGCCCCAGGCGTGTGCATACAGTTTAAAGTCAGTCAAGTGAAATAGTGTAAGCTTTTCTTCCATGTGGCTTTGACCTTGTTTTGGTGCTGCCAGTGTGTTACAGGCACAAGGCTTGTGTCTAGGTGGGTTTGGTGAAGGCAGTGTAATAAGCAGACATGTGAGATGTTGGACAACGGTTTTGTCCCTTTAATGTGTCACTTATGAGCGCTGTAGTTGAACAGTTAGATATGTGGGGTTTGTGGCTTTAGTCAAGGTCTCTCATTGAGCCTCCAGCTCCTGGCAATTCTTCTGCTGCTGTTCAGGAGGCTACATGAGGCTCAGGTTATGTTTGCTAATATGTGACAGTGTGACATGGTCACTAAATTCATCCAGTGCTCTGTCTTATAGCTACGCCATCAACACTTCATAATAGCAAGCCATGCCGTGTGGGTGTTTGTACATGTTGTGTCATTACATGGTGACAAACGTGCACACAGGCAATTCATAAAACACCAGCTTGTGTTGAGACACACAAAGGTGTATAATGTAATAATGTATATAATGTATAATACATGCATACACAACAATTTCGTAAAACGCACATGTATGTATATATATATGGGAGCCTGAATTGTCTGGCAGCATCCGCGAGCATGCTGTAGTAACAAATATTTGTATGAACCCATTTCCTGTGTTAACTGTAGGTGTTTTGTCAGTAAGTAGGAATTCATCAAACATTTTCCTTCTAAGTATACAACAACACATTAGTGACATTTCTGAAAATACTAAAGCTTTAGATATGCATGTGCCTTATCCCTGCTCAAATGAATAATGCATAATGTGTAAAAGAAAAAGCAGAATGTTTCTGCGTTCCAATCCTCCCTGCCTACATTAACTGTTCCCAACCCCCCACCGCACTCTCCCTGGTGTCTACCCTGTTGCCAGGCAGATCAGACTATCGTCTCCTTATCTCTAAACCGGGGTATTGGGTATTGAAAGCGGGGTGACAACTAGGCCATAGGCCTATAGGGGGTTCAGAGCAATTGGAGTGTGTGCGTTTCTGTTTGAGAGTGCATTCTACTACAGCAGGTTTTTCCACCCCATGTTACAGCCTCTACTTTTGTCAGTGAGACTATCTCAGGTACTGTGAGTTCTTCCAGTGGAGTGGAATGTCTGGGAGGAGGGTGTAAAAGATGATTCATCACACTAAGGTGGACTACACTGAAGCATGCTAACCACATGGAGTAGGAGAGGAGTAATGTGTGTTGGGTGTTGTCATCTTGTCATCTTGTTGTCAGCTTCCTAAATAGTGGAAATGATGCAAGAACGGACAATTAAAAGCTTCTCTTTTAATGGCATGTGTTCAACTCTGTATGCAACTGACCTTACTAACCAGGTTCCTTTCAAGGATACAGAGCAATGCACCAGATAAGTCAAAAGCAAAACGCAACAGGAGAAAGACCTGTGTAATGCAGTGAACAGCACAAGACATAAGGGCAAGTTCCATCACTATTTATAAGTAATAGCAGGCCAGACCTCCCATTGGCGGGAGCGTATCTGGTACAGAACATCTGATTAATGAGCAAAGTTGTAAGCAACGGATGACTGAAGAACTACGAAGAAGTGGCCCTCGTTTCTCCATGTCAGCATCGTCTAATAAGGTTGTTTGCGTGCAGTACGTGTGTTAAAGTAGCATTGTATGTTATCTGAACAGGGTTTCTTTTTCAGGAAATTACTCAATATAAATTGTACAGTGTATCTTTAGCTAGGGTGTACGCCTAGCTAAAGACATACTCGTCTGCACTACACACCACATGTATATAAACTGCTATGCTTACTGTAAAATAATACAGAAGATTTATTTAAATAAGCAGAGTGGTTTCTAAGTGTGTGTGTGTGTGTGCGTGTGCGTGTGCATGTGTATGCATGTATGTGTTGGGGTCGGTAGGCTAAGGTGGCGTATTAGCCGTCTTGCTAGGCCTGACGGGCATCTCCTGCTGCTTACTGTTGGGATGTAAGGCACCCCTTCATCCCTCCACAAACACTCCACATCCACCGTCCTCCACATATCTGCATGCAGGTGCCACACATGTGCGGCTGACCATTGTGATTGGGTGAGAAAATGTGGGTCAACACCAGGGGATGAAAAACACTGATACCTAATTGCTATCGAAACACAAGCTCCACCCCTTAACTCCCATCCCCCACAACACGGCTTCCTTTTGCCTCAAGCAGAAAGCACTTGCAAAACAGACAGTAGTGCATGCATGGCAGAGACTGAGTGCATAGAGCCAACACAACATGGACAGCCCCTTCAGGCAATATCAGCCTGCTGTTGTTACTGTTGGTGCTACACCTGCGGTTGCAGCATATCAACAGCTACATCCTCATTCATTACTGATGTGATGTTTCAGGTGTTGTTAGGACAACATATCTGGACCTGCTTAATCATGCTTAGTATAGGTGAGATCTCAGAATAGCATCAATCCCCCCTCAGAATCAATTAATCCATAACAGTTGACATTCCGACAGTGCTGTAGACAACCAAATAAATGGTAAAAACGTTTAAATGTGTCCCTTTTTTTGCCCAGGTACGGACGTTTGCTATGATCACACATTCATGCTGGTGGAGAGAACACATAACACTTGTGTGGTAATGAGGCCGTTTACTTACCTGATTTGCTTCGCATAGTTGATTTCAATCTCTGATCGCTCCTTCACAAATTTGGTGTACCGCTCAACAAATTCAATGCCACATTGTGTGTGCTTCTCCAAGTTGTCAAACTGATCCTGTGAATAAGAAAGAAGCCATAATGATGACACACAGACAAATCAAATAGGCTAGGATACCTACAATATTGTCACAATCACAACCTTGCTGTTTTTAGATGAACTCTAAAGCCTTATCATGTCTGATAACACAACTGTAATGAATTACAATATAGCAACGCTTACAAGAAAACCGTATAACAGTTATGTAATGTTAGACTCCTCTACCTAAATGAGAAACACTATGCTCTATAACAGTAAATGCAACGTACACTGACTGGTGAACAGTGTTTTAAAAGATGAAAGTAAAGTGAACATTTCCAGAAAGTACACCTTTTTCTCAGAAGATCAAACAAGCTGCTGTAAACCACCAATAGTGAGTGCATAAGCAAGCACAAAGGACATATTGGGGATCAAAGTGAGGATAAAATAATAACCTTGAAGGCACTCCAACAGTCTCCCATTCTTTCTTCCACCATATCTAAATGCTTTCGGCTCTACAAATGCATCATAGCCTCTCTATTACCGGGCTTTGCATACTGCCGGGTTAACGCAAAAAAAACAAGCACACAGGAAGTGGCTCAGACACATTGGATTGCAGTCACTGTGAGAGCTATCTTTCATGATGACTAAACACACCTACAGTAGAAACACGTCCATCTTATTTCACTACAGATTAGACTGACGCTAAATGAACGTGCTGTCTAAAAGAGAATGATTAAAAGCACATTACACTCCTCCTTATTGGAGTAATCAAGGACAACAGTGGTGTTTTGAGAGGGGGGTTTCCAGTCAAGCACATAGATGACGTCCCCCTCTAAACCATAGTCATATTGCTATCAAGGCTAGTTTCAATCACATCAGTCTCTCTATTCTCTTGTTACCTCCCCAAGGAGGTGATCTTTATCAGAACTTAGTGCCAATTAGAATCAGCATTTACTTGCACCATTGGCTTAGTTAGCAGCCATCAGCAGCAGCAGCTATTTCTGGAGGTCTGGGCACAAAGCATGATCCACACACCCCTATCCCTGGTCACCTACTTCAGACATGAACAAAGCCCTTACAAACATACAGCACATACAAAACGCCAAATTACCCTTTTTTGAAGTGGCAACATAGTGCCCAGTTTGTCTACATGAGGATTAGGTGTCTTCTTCCAATTTTCCATATCCCACCTCCTTCCAGTCGAGGTGGCAGAGCAGACTGATTACCGTAGTGAGGCTATCATAAATCTCACCATATCCATACAGAGCAAAAACCGATAGGTCCAATCGCCCTAACAGTGGTCTTCCATGACTCCAAAGCATGTACGCGGAGAGGTTCCAGTGGATCGAATGAGAGAATCCCAGTGAGAAGGGTGCAGCAATGCAGTGCACACACGCACACACACGCACACACACACACGCACGCTCACACCCCTCTCCCTCCCAGCACTCAATGCTCCATCAGGCGTAAGGTGGAATAAGTGGGACACGGCATGACCAATAATTCAGGGGGGGGGGGGGGGGGGGGGGGGGGGCTAGAGGGAAGGGCAGATAAGAGACAGGCAGGATTGCAGGGGAGGGGATTAAAGGGGGCATTTCAGTTGAGCATTGTATTTAGCCCAGCACTGTTGCATCATGTACTGTTGGCTGAATAAAGCCAGTGAAATGCCACTTCACTATCAATGAAATTAGCTCCTAGCATTATGTGAAGACAAAGAAGGCAAATAAGATGAAAATAAGACACGGCTGCTTCCCTTAAAGGAGAAACTCATTTAGCTGCAAGGAGATTTCCTGGCTTCATAACAAAGGACAATAAATTATAAAGACAAAGGAAACATCACGAAGCCAACACAGTGATTTCCAGAGTTCAGACACTAGGCATTTTAAGTATTTTGAAGTTTGAAACCTGAACTGCACAACGGCCTCAAACATAAATGTCATTATGACAGTTTCCCAGAGAAAAGCTTTGAAAAACGGGCAACCTGTTGACAGATTTTAAAAGGCTACACAGATTACATTTCACAAAACTTATACAAAGTCTCTGTAACAACACAGATATAGGCTACATTGTACGTAGCCAGCATCATGGCAGCCATTAAGTCTGCCTGCTAGCGAGCACATACACTATTAGCCTAGCACACATTTTAAGTGGCTGGAACATTTAAAGGTATCAGCACCGTGGTTTGGTTCCTGTAACCACAAGCCTGGTTACAGGATAATCTAGCCTGGCCTGTGTCTTCCATTTGATCATCAGTGAGCCCTCACACATGACCTTGCTCCTACAGGAGGGAAGGGAATGCCTACAGGACAAACACACCCTGCTCTGCTTGTTATTTCAGGACAAATTCCATCAATGTGCTATTAAAGTATTACACAGAGATGCAAATAAACATACTGAGAAACCCTGTTTATTTTTTCATATCGGAAATGAAAAACAACTTCTAGCGGAGAACAAAGGAGGCACGTAATATATAAGATTATAAATATACAAAGGCTGTCGGTTTGTGGTAAGAAAACAACTACATGCTTGTTCAAGGATCAGAGATGTGACCCAACCCCCATTTCCAACGGGTGACTGGGGTTAGAGTTTTGTTTTTACTGCACCAGAGTGTTACAGTTAGTTCATCTGAACTAATGGACATAATTCAGCCAGTATTCCATTCCAGGTCTATCTATGAAGTGTATCCATGCTACTAACGAAGGTCCAATTCACCCTGTTCATGCACCGCACCAAGTTTCGATTTCTACCCACAATACTGTCAGACACGCAACATACAGTAAAATCATCTAGATAGTTTAAATGCTTACATTTAAGTCATTTGAAATGGCCTGGGGCAGCCAGATGCACTATAATGTAAATTATGCACAAAGCAAACATGATCTACATGCAATACTGGCATGATGTACTGGTATGATCTACATGCAATACTGTGTCTGACTGCAAACATTATGTAATGTTATGGTATAATGATATGGCTATTAGATATTTTTTGTGATTATTATTCATGCCAATCTTACTTACAATAAAATGGTATCCCAATTGTAGAGATCCTACAATAAAACAGATGAAATATATAAATGTAAAACATAAATTATGTATTATTGTTCTAGTAGGCTAGATCACAAAATGACAATATGAATATCATGCACCTAAAATGTATACCCTGTCCTGCATATACAATAAAGGCTTGTATTTGGATACACTCACATAGATAGATGCTTGACACATATTGTAAAAAAACAACAACAAAAAAACAGGCAAAGCGCATTTGGCTGCTTAGTTCTCGTTTCACCAGAGATGGCAGCAGAGAGCAGTTTGCCTTCCTATTTATTACAAGCGGCAGTTGACAGGTATTTATATCTGGCAGAAAATGAGTGAGACACAAACATCTTTAGTGTCCACACATGCCTGGTAGATTATATCTTCTCCTGGGAATATGGTTCAGCAGAGAAAATGCAACCTACCCTCATATTTACAAGGACAAGACAAGTTACGCATAATGACACATCTGACAGCATCACAGCATGTTGACTAGTGGCCTTCTCGAACAGAGGCAAAACTTCACACAAGGCATTTGACATGATCAGTGATCACCCCTTTCTTCAATACGTAATTAGAGAAGAAAATGCAATCATCAATCCAGAAGGCTGATAAGAGTGTTCTTGTTGGTTTCTTGACTCCATGAGCAGTGGTTGGTTTTAGCCAACACCAGGTATAGCAGTAGGCCAACAGCTCCTGGCTCCTTTATTAGCCCATATCCATCACCACATCTATAGGGGCCAGTTTTCCGCTGTAGAAATCACACAGCTAGAAAATCAATATGGTATGAAAGGCGCTACAGGAGGGCAGTTTACTGGAGTAGCTCCGCAGGAACGTTGCGCTAGTAAACGTCCCCTTGTAGTACATAGAGTAAAGCAACAACGAAGTAGGTTGAACATAAAGACTCACCCCCTTCATACACACACACACACACACACCTCACTTACAGGCTAAGATTAGCCTCTGACAGGAAGCCCATAGAGAAACGGCAGAGCATATGCCTCACCAGGGGAGGTGAGCCACAGTAGGCAAGAGGACATATGTTCTTGGGGGAAGACATAGGCTAAGGCAGAGGCCTATAGACACTATTGTCCAAGCTGCTCACTCTTTCCTTCGTGAGATGAACCTCTGACCAAATCCCTGTGACAAAGACTGAAGCTAGCAGGTTTCCATTTTAATGGAACAGTTTGGGATTATTTTCCACTGACACTTGTTGTGCACAATGCAGGAAGAAAATTACATCATCTGCAGACCCTATAATGAGTAAATCAGGACTCACTGTGAAAACTAATCTAGTGCAAAAGAACAGCTTTATCAGGAGCCTCATTATCAAACTCCAAATTGTAAAGAATAGGATTTGATGAATCCTTCCCCCACAGTCCTTCAATAGGGCTGTGAGGATAAGCCAATCTGAGTAATACACAGCTAGTGTTCTAGCAAAGCATTCCTGCCTGGTCCAATAAAGCTGACAGGCTGAAAATGAGCAATTATCCAGCCTCTCCTCTTTGTCTGTCAGTGACCAAAGTATAAAAGACACACCAGAGAGTGGACTCAAGAGAAGCACTTGCTTTCTACTGGTTTCCACCACGAGTTAATACATTTCTCCACTGTGTTTCACAGTAGTGGGCGTCCGACCACAAGAACAAATATTTGTTACGCGATGCCAAACGTTCTGTTGAACACACACAGGGCTTTGTCCTAGAAAGTGGGTCTGAACTATGATTCCTCTCCATGAACGACGAGACTGGAGAAAAGATACGGCAGCAGATAAATACAAAGGAACAGAAACTTGGAGAATGACTGAAGAGTGCTCAGACCAAGTTTTCACTGTCATAAAAGGCTTTTCAATAAAGTGACCTCTCAGCCCCTGGTCAAGACAATGACTTTACAATGAAGTGTGACCATTCAGATTCTCAGCCATGTGGCTCTCATGTTTCACTTGGTTCAAAACACAATATGCAAACAAATTAAATCTTGATTCATTATTACACATACACTATTCAGTTAATACATCATACATACATCATACATATATATGCTTGGTAATATACTGTGTTGTTATACAGTATTACCTATTGTGTAATGTTAATTCCTATTAACTATACCTGCATTCACACGGCCAGCCATTGTGTGCCTCGTTGTAGCCGAGAAACTTTGTAGCCACACCTTGTGACTGTTCTGTGGCTCTGGCCCACTGGCCGCTTTGTGTGCTGTGTGCCACTGTGCATGTACTAAACCTACTACGTCAATTGTAGATAAACCTGTAGTTTCATTTGTTTATTTTGATTTGTAATGATTATCAACATACTCTTACTTGCTAGTTTTAGTGCTACATTTTGAACACAGGCAATATGCCAGTAGTTATTGAAACATACCACCCTCTACAATCAACCTCTTTAAATAAATGCTGTAGATCATTTACATTATGTATATTATATTATATAACTTTTCATCATAGATATTTTTTCCATTGCCAGTAAACTTTGTAAATAAATAAAACATTTGAAATTCACTAGGTTTTGCGTTCCAATGGCGCTATCCATAAATCTCAGAAGCTATGATTAATATAACCTCAGAAACCTTGCCTCCGCCCTAAATGTATTACATAATGTCCTAGGAAATTAAAAAGTACACAGTTGTAAAGTGCAGTTTCTCCTCTATTTTTGATAGAAGAATAGTAGCAAGAAGATCAAATAAACACCTTTACTGTCTAGTCGTTACACTGCATCTGAGCTTTGGTCAACTTTCCATAAGTCCCAGGCTGCTTTTTCGCTCACTGTCACCCAGCGCTCATTGAAATGAATGAATGGTCTGTTGCTCTGTAGCTGGCTGTCGCTAGCAATGTGAACGCACAGTAAAGACCTATACAGCATGTCCTGGATGTCCTGGAAGGAGTATGCTCCTTTTGTGGTCCAGGTTTCCTTGGGAGGATAACGTATAAGGGATGTGTTTCTATGTTACATGTGAAAGAAAATAAAGCTGACTTGACACTATTGACGTTAAGATGCTAAGTTATAAATCCTGACCCGCATATGAATGAATAAAGTAGTAAGGAAACTCCAATTACCACATAATCTCAACTCCATTGTATATCTTTAATTCCAGTATGTCCGATGCAGAACACGCACATACTGTAGTGGTAAACCTTCTCAGTCTCTCTATCGTTGTTTGAGGCAGTATTTGGCCTTGTGCTGCCACATGTGAGACCTCTTTGCATTCCATGCAGATATTAATAGAAATCACACCCCAGCTGGTGTTTGTGCACACACACTTGGGAGAGAACTACTGTGAAACATGCACACATGATTGTATAGTGACCAGAATGGGTCCCCATCAGAGAAGAGTGTTGGTGTGATAGAAATGAAAGCTGTCATCTCATTGGGTTAGATGTTTTCTCACAGTTTAACACAGTTTAACAATGAGATAGTTCCAATACCGTTTTGGAAGAATAAAAATAAATACTTCTCACCAATTTGGTGGTCCGTCTTAAAAAACTGACAAACAAGGTTAAACGGCACCCATGCCATTTAAACCCCATTAAATGATGTAACATTATGTTACTCTATTTTATATGTAGGCCACCCGCTCCCATTCGGCCCCATACAGTAGTTTCAATAACACAAATTAACAAAAATGCTTATCATATTAAATGTTAGATGTTGATGTTAAAGCACTTGACTAGACCGGTTAGATTAACCTAGAGCAGATATTGATAGCAGATATATTCTTTGAGTGCTACATGTAATGAAAAACTCCCACAGGGCCCAGGTTAATAGTTACTGTGATAACAGCAGGGATATGCAGTTAAAGGATCTCTGAGATTATTAGGAAATATCCTCAGATAAAGGTAATGTTTAAAAATGGTTAGTTGTTTTGAGTATAGGTTCTTATCAGACAACATCCTATTACCAGTAAGTATCTATCTAGTGTAATCTGTATTTTACAAACAGGTGTGGACCAGCCAGGTACTGTATGTCAGGTTCATTGGTGATGGCATGGATAAGCTGTTAAGTAGGTCATATCACAGATGGTGATCATTTAAAGAATATCAATATTACAGAGCCACTTACAAGCTACATGAGCTAGCTAGCCTATAGGCAAATCTGCCATGTATAAATGCCCCTGATTAAGCCTTATTATAGGGCTGTGCAATTAATAAAAATTTTATCGCTATTTCAATTTCTGCTCTTAACAATCACAAAAACAATGTAATCGAGAGAAAAATATATAGTACAGTATACATTAATTTGATTCACTGTATTCAGCTAATACTAGCCTATATTAAAATGCTATCAAATAACTGTATGGCTGTTCTGCTTCTACCACCCCCTGGCACTGTTATACTGAAGGTCGTGAGCAGAATGGTTTGGGAACCAGTGAGTTACACCAACACTGATCACGAAACAGGACACTATGCCATAGAGAATAGTAGTCTATATATAAATTACCACTGTTTGTATTTTCGCTCCCCGGACATCAGGGAAGTCCCCTAGTCCCCAGGCACCACCCTTGGCTTGAATTGTTTTTTTTTTTCCTTTACTCCTATCAGACTGAATCTTTACCAGTCGAATGTATCCATAAATACAACTTATTTTTTTTATAACAAGTTTTATTTAACAATTTAAATATGCAAATTAGGAAAACGTGATTAACTAAATTAGCATGTTACGAGAACACATTGCTTCAAGACAGAATGTTTAAACTGGATTTGTTTGAATAAAACACCCAAATGGTCAGTTATACCGAAGCATAAATAATGTTATTTTATTAAATTAATTTAAAGGCAGTATTCTCATATATGACGGATGCATATTTTGCATATAAACAATATGGCTATAAAACCTAAGAACCTACGTATGGAATATTGTGAATGTACATCCTTTACAGAGTGAGAAAAATTCATTTGCGAATGAAAAAGTTAAAAAGACAATTACTCTTCTTTCAGGACAAATCACTACACCTTTAAATATTTAGATATAGCCATATATTTAGACTAGCCGACCATATGCTCCAGAAAGTAAAGCTAGAACTACATCAAGGCATGGACTAGCGACTGGACGTCTTCTAGCGACTGCCTAATTACCATTTCTGTCATCGCCATTGTGCGTGAAACACGCACAAGTGCATGCTCGTGCAAGAACGCTCTTTCAGCTACCTTCTGAATCTGTGCGGACAACCCGGAAAACAGAAACAAGGAAGTTGTGGGACTATTACTGACAGCTATTAAAGACTGAACCATAACACTGACACCAAACTCTAGTAGCCTACTGCTTGCGTTATCAAATGTAGGTCTATCTAAGCCTTTTGTTATGTCCTCTTTTTCCCAGACTTTTTCCCAGACTTTTCCCCAGACATATGTTCTCTATTTGCTTACACTATATGTAAAATCGGACCCACAGCAGCTGAATTGGTTTGAGATGTGTGATGACTTTATAATTTATTTAGAAAAACCTTCCAGGCTTTTCTGATTGTCACAGTGTTTTGTGTGGACAATTAAGAGGAAATAACACAACTCCGTGTAAAAATGTGGAACTTAACGATTGAACTGTGGAACTGGGAAGCTGTTACCTTTTGCCAGATAGACAAGTGACAAGTGAAAAACAAAACAGGAACATCTCAGTACGAGTTGAATTGATGCACCACAATGGTGGGATTTATGATTAGACTTCTCTAATTTAAAGGAATGAGACGTTTACTGTTAAAAGATTGACTTTAGTTTAAAAACTGCAATAGATACTTAATGTTTTTTTTTAATAAATACAAATATTTGTATAAATCTAGGCTGTTCTCTGGTAAACTCACATCACTTTCTTAAGTTCTCTTAAAAGGCCTAATCGGCATTCAGTCCCGCAAGAGTTTGTTCTATTTTTATATATATATATTTTTTTTTATACAAACATTTGTATAAAACTGGCATATCTTGATATAACACTTGATAAAACAAAATGTTTAGGTAAAATTAGGGCTGCACGATTATGGCCAAAATGCTAATCATGATTATTTTGATCAATATTGGGATCACGATTATTTATCACAATTATTCATTGATTTTATGAACAATGTATTTTTATTGCACTCACATTATAACTAGACCACGGAAATCACTTCTATCTTGTGCTACATATATTGACTTTTGCGGTGTTTCGAACAGGCATCGACACAGCTACACGATCATTATGGGCCATAGATACACATGCCATGCTTACACCGCATCTGGAAATATCACCAGTCACCACTTAAACCGTAACACTGGCGCAGACTATTCGAAAGCAAACTTTGCATATGACTTGTTCTTGCTTAACATCACTTGCCCTAAATCCAAAATACTTACAAACAACATGATCCATTTTGTTGGAACAAGCTCTACATCTTCTGCTGCTGATGTTTTTCCGGTCTGCTGTCTATCTTTTAGTGACGTCACGATACCAGAAATCTAGTAGTCGATAGCAATACCAGTGAGTGGGCTCCGAGGAAGTACCACCGGGACCTCCGTGACTCAGTGCCCGCACGAGAGTGCTCTTAGGGTGGGTAAACATTCACAGAGATCGGTGCTCCAGATGTATCAGGAAGCGCGAGGTGAAAAAGCGTCGGTTAAAATGCATTGTAGTAAATTACAGCATACACATGTGAATGTTTGCAACGCAAATATGCGGTGTATACTACATATTTTCTTCGCTTCAAGGTTGATTTTGTTTCGCTTTTGCCAGGCGATTATGTTTATCAACTAACCATTGATGTCACATGACAATAGCGGAACTGCAGAACTGTTTTTACTCAACCAGTAAGATGGAAACTATGGCTGGAAAGTTCGAAGGCACCGTTGGCACAGTTTATGGTACTGTTTTTTGTGAATGTAGTAGTCCCTGATAATCCACCTGGAACGCAAAGTACCCTTGCCGTTTTTCTTTTCGACGAGTGGAGTCGGAGCTGCAGCTACACTTCCATGGTACCGTACGCATCCAGGTTGGATATCCGGTACCTACGGTACTGTACAAAAATGAGTACCGTCGTGTTTTCAGAATGCTGGCATCGCCTCGGTACCGAAGTATCGGTTCTCGTGACATCCATACTTTCTATTACTTTTCTACTCGGACTGCTGCCTCACAACTAGGGCTGGGCGATATGGACCAAAAATAATATCCCGATATATTTTGGCTGAATACACGATACACGATATACACGATATATATTGCGATATTTTATAAAAAGTGGGCAATTTTTTAATTGAACATACAACATTGAATTATTCAGACATTAAATCAGCTACACTATACACATACATTACAAAATACCATTAAATTCAATACAAAGAAAATAATATATAATATAAGAATTACATTACTTACCACACAATTCTTCATATATTTGTAAAGGGTGTGAGGCTTTTTTGTTTTTTGTAATTTTCAAGGACTCAATAAACAAATTAAATTCCACCAAAAACAATATAAAATTAGGACGACTCTTAGAAATGTTTGC
>JAODUK010065874.1:0-17076 GCA_027564635.1 Typhlichthys eigenmanni
GTCAGGTGTGTTGGAGCAGGGAGACATCTAAAACATGCAGGATAGGGGCCCTCCAGGACCAGGGTTGGGCACCCCTGTTCTAGAACCTGTCTGAAAAGTCTGATGAGATACAGGTCTGACAAATATATGCTTTTCTGTCTAGACGCTGGCGAGAATCATTTGGCCAATCTTCCTCTTTTACACTTTGCCTCAGCATCTCACCCTGGCCTCTTCTTGCTGTGAGAAGGTCGGATCATCGCGACCTTGGGGTACAGGCCAGCTGCAATAACCGCCTTGATCAGCTTCTCGTTTTCTGAAAACCAAAAGTAACAGCGAGGTTCAGAGACCCGCCAGTCACGCGCATTCATAAAGGCATGGCTACTCTCAAGTGGTCTACCAACGTCACGCCGCCTGTCGCCAACCTGAGTTGACGTTGGACACAGGGTCTTTGGGGTCCTTGCTGCTAACAAAGCCAGCCCACATCAGGTGCTCAGCAAACTGACCCTTCATGTTGTGCAGCATCTGAAAGACATTAGACAGTTGAAGTTTAAATTCACCTATTTTAAAACCTGTGTGTTGCTCAAGTTGCTCAAATCCAAAATTGAAATTAAATTAAATTAAAAAGTGAACTGTTGGAAATCGGGCTGCTTTATATAATGCAAAATATAAATGAATCAAATATATTAAGAGTTTCTGATCAATGTATACCAATCCCTAATGTGTACATGCAGATAACGTAAGGATTCACACATGTGGTGCCACTAAACTCACCTGGAGTGTATTGGCAGACAGGAAGTTTTCCCAGCAGTACTCCCTCTCGTACCGGACACCGCGACTCTTAGCCTCTTCCCAGCCCTAATGAATGAATGCAGTTTAAGCAAGGTCAGTTCATATTGCGTTTCAGCTCAGAGACAAGTTCCAATGTGCGTTGCCAGGCACACTTTACCTGGAAGGCGTTCACAATAGTTAGGTGATCGCTCTTAGAGTTCTTTGACAGAATCTTTCTTTTCATGTCTGCAATCTTCTCCTTGCCCTTCAGGTACAGACAGTGTTCAGAACAAGCAGATTTATGGAGTACGTAATAAATAATAGATTTTCTCACAAACGTGTGGTGCGCTGGATTGCCCGTGTGGTGCTGTCTAAATGACATTTAATGTGACCTCTGTGTGCTCTACCAGGGGGATGAAGAAAGGGTCTTTGAAGCTCAGAGAGGCAGCAATGGTGAGGACAGGTTCAAGGCAGCCCAGCAGAGCTCCAAACAGGATCAGCTTGCCGATGTGAGGCTCCACGGGCAGCCGAGCCAAGTGGAAGCCCAGCGCTGTCAGCTTCTCAGAGGAATCTAGGGCGTTCTAGAACACAGACACACAGTACACTTAGGCACAGTGGGATGTGATCATAGCATGAGCAGTTGTTTCCACACTTTTCCTCAGATGTGGAAATGTTTTTCATAGGTTTTCCCAGTGGTTCCCAACCTGTTATATAAAATGTGAACTGTAGCTGACCACTATCTTCTGTTCTGAGTATTACGTCAATGGGCTGAAGTTGGATTCATACTTCTGGGCATGTGCATTCTGTTCATAAATAGTAGATTTATGTACTTAATGCCAGGTATTGGTCTGCTAAATCCTGTTCAATAATACACGTTAATTTCTGCATTTGCTGCATTATTTTTCCTGTAACAAAAGGTTTGTAAAGCATTGCCTTTATTTGTTTGCTATGAGAACTAGAATTTAAATCACACATTTAAAATGGCAGAAAATCCACCATGGCATACGGTTGCTTGATGTAAATGTCTTCTTCCTTCAGAGTGTGATCTTGTGACCACAGGTTTCACATTATGGGCTAATAAGACCACCATGTGCACAATATTCTACACAGGCCATTCTTGACCAACTGTTAAAAATAACAGACACACATTAGACACAAATTGGATGAAAAGTGTTCAAGTTATCATATGCACAGATGACACACCCCCACACACACGGTTTCGCAAACAGTGAGTGCAATGTGCACAAAAGTGACTGTAAAGAGGGTCTTACTTTTGGCATTTAAATGTCAAATGTACTTGCGTCAGCTATGCTCCACAGTCATATTCTGGGAGGGAAAAAAAGAAAACATCCCTAATGGACAGTCAGAGCACAGCTTCAGCACCCACTTTCAGATACGCTCGTCGGTATTGCGTGTGTGCATGTACTGTACGGCTATTTCTCCCTGATAGCTGTGCATGACTTAAACTCACCAGGTCTATGAGGTGTTTGATGGCCAGATTAACAGCCTTTTCACTAGGAGGATCCAGGGCTTTCCTCAAGAACTCAGCTATGTACCCCAGCTTCAAGATCTGTACCGCAAAGATTATGAATACATTAGCCTGTTTTAGAAATAGGTCATTACTATCTCAGTTCACATACACGTTGTCCAAATGCTTTCTAATCTAAATAGTAATAAAATAATCATAATAATAATAATGTTATTCTCTCTATCATGTACAGCACAAACTGTATATTTTGTGAGAAGTTTCGCACAAACTACGAAAAGAAAAGAATAGCATTTACTACGCAAATAAACCTCTTGTCTGAAAGCATTTATGGTGTCAAGACCCCAACACTAAAAATGGGTGTCCTAATTGTAGCACATATTTATTCACATTGAGAAGGAACTAAACAATTTACACCTTACTGTTACAATGTCACATTAATAATGTGCTGTTAGGAGAGCTGGTTCATTAATGTCTATTCACGTCAGCCCATTGTCAGTGTTCCTGGAACCTAGCGCCTGATTTGTACATTAGTCTGCCTCTCACCCATACAGTTTTGATCACACTTAACACGTGCACGACTCTCTCTCTCTCTCACACACACACACACACACACACAGTGCAAGCCACATACGCGAGTGCACATCCATTAAAGCCATCAGCGAGAGCGATCATTGTAAACACTAGTGGTTAGAGCTGAGGACTCTGGCCTAATGTTCCATTACCAACGCTGATATACTGTACAGCTCCCTAGAGAACCTGAGTTCTACACCTTCCCTGCATACACAACCTTGATCTGCAAGCACAGCTCCTCCAGAGGTGTTCGCATGATCTCAGGTAGTTGGTAGGCGTCCAGCAGGCTGGCCCTGAGGCCATTGTAGAGGTGGTAGCACTTCCCTGGGCACACCCTGGAAAAGAGAATAACTATTGTGAGGCTCCTGTCATGAGCTTATGGGGTGTGTGTGTGTGTGTGTGTGTGTGTGTGTGTGTGTAGGGGGGGGTTAATTTAAATCAATGGGATGAATCCACTCTCTAGTTATAGAGTGTGGCTAATTGGTCTCAGCTCAATGGCAGCGCACACTAACTAACAGAGCAAACACCTCCAACAGCCCACAAGCTGCCAACAGCCAGGACAACACCGACTAGACAAACAGCAAAAAGCAATACTGTCGACTGGTGTCATGGCACCCAGACACACACACACAGTGTACCTGCCAGCACGGCCCTTCCTCTGCTTGGCGTTGGCCAGGCTGACCCACTCGGCTGCCATGGTGCTGATGTTGTTGTTGGTGTCAAAGTGGGTCTCCTTGATCTTGCCCCCGTCTATGACGAAGACCACGTCGTCTATGGTGATGCTGGCAGGGGAGGGACAGAGAGAGGGACACAGTACAGTGTGTGGTGGTTTGAGATCAGAAGCAGGGGTGAATGTTGAGCTAAAAGCACACACACACACAGGCACAACCCATCGCACGCAGAACAAATAAAGAACTACAACATTTGGTATCTATATTGAGAATGGTGGCACAAGAGTACTGACATCGTACCCGTTTGCTTAGCCATGTGTGAGCATGTGTGAGCGTGTGTGAACACGTGTGAACACGTGTGAACGCGTGTAAACGCGCGTGAACGTGTGTAAACGCGCGTGAACGTGTGCCCGGACACACAATTGGTTCTACAAATGCACGCACACAAACACACACGCAAACAAACACAGACACACACGCACACAAATAGGCACTTCCTTAAATGCAACCAGAATGGGCCAGTCATGGCTTGTGTGGGTGTTCTCATTAAACTCAGTAACTTACACCAATTAATCACAGATCTCATTAAGGACTGGTACTAACGCACGCGCACAAGTACACAAAATGATTAAATGCTCGTTGGCAGAGCTTTTCCTTTCAGTGATCTGATAAGAAAGTACGTTTCCAGCGCCAATGGACTGATGAGTCTCACACACCTAGTTTCAGCAATATTCGTAGCAATCACTATTTTCCTGACTCCTGGGGGAGGCCTCTTGAACACCTGCAGGTAGAAGAGAAAATGACAGAATAAAGATAGGGATAATGGGAAAACAAATCCAGAAAGACAAGCAAATAGATGGCACAGTACACCCTGAAGAAGAAACAGTGGAGACAGAGTGACCACTGGAGGTGAAGTAGCAAAGATAAAGACCAGAGAACATAGAGAGAGGCGAGAAAGGAGAGAAAATTATGACCTGGGTCTGGTTCACGGTGGGCATCAGAGAGTGCAGGGGGATGATGACGAACCGATCTGCAACAGTGAACATTTCACATTGGGTTTGTCAGCGTGTGCAGAACAGAACAGAGTCAAGGCCAGAACAGTACTGTATTTCCATGCTACTGTGTGTGTGTGTGTGTGTACCTGATCGGAACATCTGCTGAGCCATGAGTAGATCATTGAGACTGCTGATGTTGTCCCATCCAGGCAGGAAGACCAAGATGGCTCCTTCCTGTGAGGTAAGGATGCCATGCAACACAGTCTGAATCTACCAGACAATAGACCCCCCCCCCCCATCACCACTACTTAGTAACTGACATCATCAGAAGCAATGTGTCCACAAAGCCCTGCTTTCCATTAGCGTGGAGACAGCCCCGTTCTATCAGCAGCATCAAAAGGCCAATTAGCCCGTGGGAGAACACACAGAGGCACAGTAGCAAGATGGGAAAACACACTGCAGTGCTGGCTAACAAGAACTGTTCCAGTGTGAGCTCTTTGATGGAACAGTGAATTCAGCTGTCACTCATTCAACAGACATCAATGTGCTGGAATTGGAAGCAGGCCACCTCTGCACCAGCAAGGCTAACATGCCAGAGTTTTACAATAGGTCAGCGAATAGATTAGTTTAAAAAAAAAAAAAATGCATCAAAATTCTGACACAGGGTTACAACTGGCTTATGGAATTCACAGCACATGTTGACGTTTGACGCCAGACAAGCTAGCTTCCCTGAGCAAAATGCCTAACACATACCTGCTTCTTAATAATTGTACATAATTGTACCCATTGTAAGTCGCTGGGTATAAAATAACATTTAATTACGTACATTTTCGATATTGATATTATCACTGTCACAGATGGAGCCATTGTGCCCAGTGTCGAGAGAAATTTATAATATTATGTTTTGATAATCAAATTATACTATGTAACAATTCTTATATGTTAGATATATAAACAGTAGGGTTGAGCGATGTCTACTAATGGCATCGAACAAAGTCTACAGTAAAACATCGTCGGGGGGAATATATTTCCTTAGTCAAATTTTTTCATAATTTTCTTTTTTTTTAAGTGACCAATTATAAATGATTTACTATCTATAAAATTAGTAGCAAGCAGGGCAAATAATAGGGCAGGCTACAGTATATTATGGCTTGCATCTTCATTTCATTTCATAAAATGTTTTTCATTATTAAAGTTATTCTCGCGACATTAATAACACGACTGGAAATAGCATGTTCTTCTGTTATTTCAATGGGACAACATTTTTTTAAATAAAGAGAGGAGAGGGTGAAAACAGATAAACAGCAGCTCCTCCAGGCCTTCTTGCTCCCCTGCATTTCCATTAAAGCCAAATAGCATTAACAGTCCTCAACCACTGGGAGCATGTGTGAGTCAAAGACAGTGACAGGGAGGAAAATGGACACCTAAATCCAACGAATTCAAACTTTCGTTAAGTTTACGACCTACCGTAGAACACCCACACACCACCGCACACACAAAGTCTGTTGTGTGCATACTAGCATACACTAATTAATGCTAACCCTGTATGTGTGGGACCACCACACCATGCCTTGTAATTAACCAATCGCTGCGAGTGAAACCCTGGCAGATGGCCATTGTGGTGGATCAGGGGGCTGTCAAGGCCAGTCACTCACTTTCGCCTTTGCCGCTTGACAACGCTACGCTCAGGGTCGCCATGACTGATAAGAAAACCAGCCCCGTATGGAGATGGGTAATTATTTTGTCTCTCTGCATTAGGCGCTCCTCTTTCTTGTCCTCTCTCCCCTGCAACTAACAATTCACTTATTTCTCCTCCCTCTACATCGTCTCCTTTAGTTGTCCACTGTTCAGGTACTTTGAGTTAATAGGTACAGCAATACATATACAGGAGGGGTGGGAGGGGGACATCGATACGGCATAGTATCGCGATATTGCCCGTGGTTTTACTGTTACAAATGAGCTGTGAAGATCCTACAGTATGTTCCATACAAAATACATTTCTGTTGTGTCTCCATTGCTATCTATAAAAACAGCACTGAAACAGATGGAAAGTAAATGTGTGTGTGTGTGTGTGCACGGCGGAGGGGTAACTGGAATGGCATCTGTCCTATCACTCATTAGCACAGACCTACTGCCAGTCTGGGAGTAATTTCCTCTGATCTCCCATTCCTCCCATCTGCTCCACCTTTTGAATGTACCAGCGAGCCCCTCTGGGTAGCTGATTATTCCATTCTATGTGATCTGAAAGCTCCTCGCGCGGGGCTCAGCTTCCTGTCTCTGCGGGTGCCCTGACATCCATGTTTCCACTATGTCGCCACTGTGTGCCAGTAAACACAACTCACCTCTTCTTTGAGGACAATATGCTGGATTAGGGCCACAATGAGGTCCAGGTCAATCTTTTCATCATTGTCCAACACCTCTAGTGCCTCGATGGTCCTGTCTGAGTATCTACAGGGTCACGGGAGGGAAGTATTGTTTTATCTTAATGAATTCATAATTTTCTCTGCAGTAACAAACTTTTAAATGCATTTCTATTCATGTTGTGTAATGTAGTTGGAGTTAGGACTTTCATAATAATTGCAACTTCAAAAAATATCCCTACAGATAAAAAGAGGTAAGGGAACTGAATCTGGCCTCTACAGTGAGTAGCAAAGAAAAAACAACCTCGTTTTACTGTATCCAGCTGGAAATAGCTAGCCTCATTACCAGCCTTGTTAGGATTTGTCCTGTCCATTGGTCACCACCTGCCAGCAAGTCTCGCATGGAACCCCGTTTAAAGCTTTTCAATTTGCATATTCGACTCGCTATCGTAAGTCTCCTGATTGGCTACTGACAATATGCAAATGTCTTGCTTGCTGTTGGCAAGAGGACAAAGCGAGCTAAAATGTCTGGTTTACGGACTAACCCCGGATCGCAACAGAAATGCCACAATAAGCGCAGTAGCTCATTCTTACTTGCCGAGAAACTAGTAAAAAATCAACAGCAGAAACATTTCCATGTGCCAAGATAATTAAGTAATTACTGACAATATGGCCAAATTATGACTGGGGAATGATGCCACGCTCATTAGTGACTTAGGAAACGGGGGAGAAATGGGCAAATGGTAAATGGACTGCATTTGGATTGCACTTGTCTAACTTTCTGGCCACTCAACCGTATTTCCGCACATTCACCCATGCATACATTCATACGCAGAGGGTGGTGTCAGCCATGCAAAAAGGCCACCCAACCACCGGGAGCAGTTATGGTAAATTAACTGCTTTTATATAGCGCTTTTATCCAAAGTGCTTTACAGTATGTTTGCCTCACATTCACCCAGTCACACACACATTCATACACCGATGATGATTGCTGCCATGCAAGGTGCGACCAACCACCGGGAGCAGTTGGGGGGGGGTAGGGGGTTAGACATCTTGCTCAAGGATGCTTACAGGTAGGTCAACACCGGGGTTGGAACCCACAACCTTCACGGCTGGGAGCCCAACACCCAGACCACTCGACCATCATGTCCCCCATTATGTTTAGGTGTCTTGCTCTGGGACACTGACACTTGGACAGGATGTAGCGTAGTTGAACCAGCGACTTCTTGACCACATGTTGCCCCGCTCTACCCGCCGTCCCGGGCGGGAAGAGGTTGGCACACACAGCCAACTGGCTGCCAAAATGCAGATGTTGTAAAGCCAGAAGCTGCCACTAGTGGTGCCCACCACTCACTTTCCTTGCAGAGTGTGTGCATAACAGGGCCAGCTCTCCCTGTACTCGGCCTCCTTCTGCTCCTTCTCAGGTCTGGAGTTCTTCCCCTGCATGAAGCCCTTCTTCCATGACGGCCGATAGTCCTGCTTCTTGGGGCGATACCTGGCAGAGATACAGGAGTCAGGTTACCACAGTGCACCCCCTATTGGCCATGGTGGGCGTCGGTAGCTACAGAGTGGTCATACCTGATCATCTCCAACACATCCTCCAGTAGGAATTCCTGGACAGGGAATGTCAACCCCGGGATATGGATGACTGGACAGTTGTCTAGAAAGTGACGGAGAGCATTGTGGCGAATACGGCTCAATTTTTGTTTGGTCATTATATGGTAAATAATAGCCGGTGGGTTGATTGACAGGTGGACAATGTGTGGTGCATACCAAAGTATTTAGAGAACTTCTCAGCATTGAGCGTGGCACTCATCAGTATGACCTTGAGGTCGTTTCTCCGCTTGAGCAGGTCCTTGACAATGATGAGGAGAACGTCAGACTGTAGGTTTCTCTCGTGAATCTCATCCAGAACCAGGTGGCTGATACTAGACAGTAATCTGGGCCAGAGGAGGTGGAGGAATGTAAATGAGTTGATCACATCACTGTGATTCCCATTCGTGAATAGCTGTACTAATACGCTGTACTGCTGTTTATGCCAGCACCATGACAGTATCAGTTATGATGACTTATGGCCAACTTGCGTCGATGCCAATAAAGGATGTAATTAAAACAGAAATCAGCAGTGAGGGTGTAGGGAGGGAGACTCACGTATCCGATCGCAGCCACTGTAGAATAATGCCAGTTGTACAGTACAACACTGAACCTTGTTTCCGAGGTAACCGGCTGAGTGAGAGAGAGAGAGAGAGAGAGAGAGAGATATTCTTTATTAAATCATACAGTCATTCCAAAGAACAAACAAGGAGAATACAGTGCAGTCACACACACACACACACACTGCCTGCAGCACATGTTCAAGCATTGAAATACACCTACACACAATACCAACTCTCCTCCCCTGCATACAGAATGCATTCTGGTGCCCCAAAAGATTCACTAAAATGGTAAGGTCTTAGCCGCACACTTCAATGCTTTTGCATAACCACATTTCTATATATACATAATATATGTGTCATTCATTTCATATAATCCCAATTACGCTAAACCCTTCTCAAGATCTATTCACTTTGGCTCAATCATTCCATGAGTCTGATCTCATATAAAGCATTCTAACAAACATTCTCAAACATCTCCCAATCTCTAAAATCTGTCCAGTTTCTCGTGACCATCTCAACCCCTTTCATGGTCTGACTAAATTGAACCTACCTACTGGAGTAGGTGTGGAGTTTGACGACTACAGAGGACACTTACACCAATGAATTGTTGTGGTACAGTATGTTTAAGCCCTATTTAGACAATGACTGAAATCATCAACATGCAAGCAAGGCATGCATGAACATAGTCTCAGATCAAATATAATGTTTTGTTCAGAGGGAATATCTGGCCTTGGGAAATCAACAAGCCACAAAATCAAAGTTAGGTGCAGGACTTAGAGAGAATGAAACAAAGTAACTTATTTCTCTAAAAGCCAATCATGCTGAAATTATTATGTCCTCCTCGACAACGCTAAACACAAATCTCTACAAAGATCTTTAATGGTCTATGCAGTGTCACCAAGGCCAGTTAAGCATGGATTCAAATTAGTGACCTCATCTGCAAACAACACATTTCTGTTGCGATCAAATGGACATAGGATAACAAAGCCACTATAAATGTCTTTATGTGAAGGTTGGTATAAAACATTATAGTTGTCATAGTTTAAAAACAATTGCTTGCCTCTGCAGCCGGATCTGGTAGCCACACGAATTTCCATTCCCAACACTTTCTGCTCGTTCTGCTGCTACACGCTCTGCCACCTACAAGTTCATTGGCACACACACACACACACGTCATACTTTCTATTTCCTATCTGCTGCACAGAGTACATGTACACCTAGTCTCAGGCTCTTCCATTAATTAGCACTATGTCTTACAGTAAGCTCAGCAACACAATCAGGAAGTGGGGTAGTTCATTTTCATTAGCTGTTAGCATTGTAACTCACAAGTCTATAGACTTCCACGCTAGTGCCCTCACTTCAGCCTTTCCATTTATTTTAAATAGCCTACTTATTTAATAGAGTTGCAAGACCTGCAAACAGACAGACTCATGTCATTAAGACAAATTCTTCAGTATAAGTTTAACATCCTAATTGGTCATTAAGCGCTGTGTTTCAGACTTTACACAAGTAAATGATGGCTCTGCGCAACACATGTACATCAAGTCAGAGAGCAAATGTTCTATCCTGGTAACGGTAGAGGACATACAGAGATAGCACTGATGCGTCTGGGCTGGGTACAGACTACCCGACACAGAGAGCCCATTCCTCGGTTGATGTGGTCGTCGAGGACGAACTGGGTGACCTGGGTGGTCTTGCCACACCCGGTCTCTCCACTGACCACCAGCACACGGTTAGAGTTGATCAGCTCCACAAGCTCCTACCAAGCAAGGGGTGGAGAGATTTAGACTCAGATGATTAGAAGTAAAAACAAACAGCAAGTTAAAGCAAAGGCTATTATATATATTCAGAGAGACTTTAAAATCTTACCTCTTTTTTACTATAAGATGGTAGCTTTTCTCTGAATTTCTGCAGATACAAGGCACAAACAGCTTGAAATGTACTATTACAATCTCAACCTAGTACACATAATATTGTAACAACTATTCTGAGTATGTTAAAGTACAGCGTCACAGTATGCAGTCTTTTTGACAAATCCCTTTAGCATATCTTTAGCACGTAACAGAACTCCTGCCACAAGTGTGTTATTAAGCTATTCTCACCAACATGTGCTGGTACTTAGAGTTTTGTTTCTTGCTCTGTAGGTCTTTCTTTAAAACGTCATCTGTAGTTTTGTCTCGGACTACTTCCTGAAATAAGTACTCCAGGTCCTTAACTTTCCCTCTGGCTTTCAATTTCTCCTTCACCTCCTCTTCGTCCCACTGGTCAGGGGGCTCATCTTTGATCACCTCAAGAGAGAGATAACTAAGAGAGAAAGTGGGGAGAATAACTTAAGATAGCTGAAGACATACTATAATGACAACCCAAAAGGGTTTTGTCTGTATCATGCCTCGATTAGGGATGGGACGAGATATATTATTGTTTATCGCGATAATAATACTGACGATAATCGTATCGTGGCGAATGTCCATTTTTGTGATAATCATAAATATGTTAATATTTTCACAAGTGACTTGACAAAAGCAGTCTAGCTCACTTGTGCAGTCCAATTGTATTAATAAATACTAACTTATTTATTAGCCTGCATCTTTTCCAGTCAATCACCACTATGGCTGAAGGCTCGACTTTCCCATTGTGTCCCCCACATAAAAAAGATGTGTTGAAATTAGTTGAAATACTGGTTTCAAAACTAAATGAATCACACAAAAAAGATAAGCATGTGTGTCGTGATACAATAGAAATGTTTGTTTCTTAAGAAAACGTAAGTTAAAGTGATTCTAGTATGTTTCAGTGCCATTTTAAAATAATCGTGATAATATAGTTTGTCACAATTATTTTGGCCAGGATAATCGCAATATACATTTTTGATATCGACCCATGCCTAGCCTCGATATATGGTGTCTGATTTACTTTTCTGCTTTGGGAAACTTTTTCTCTGATGTGCTTTCGTCTTCTTCAAGATCCTCTAACTTGACTTCAGTTTTGACTTTAACCTCTTCAGGACACTCACCATCAAAGTAACTGGACAAATTGAAAACACACATTTTGATTAGAGATAGCCTATGTTTTTAGCAGCAGCCACAGCTGGCTAAGAAACGTAGGACCCTTAATCCTTAAGGGTGAGTGACGTGTCTGGTGTCCTTACCAGTGACTTGTCTTACTGCCACCTGTATTCCAACTGTCTGATGTAGAGGCTCTGTCATCCTTGCGGTCTCTGTCACGACCCACCTGGTCACTCTGAACGGAGTTCAGCAGTTTGGTGATGTGTTCTTCTCTTGCCTCATCCATCTGAACCACTGCTCGCTGCACACAGGCATAAATAAACGCTTTTCTTCTGAATGCATCATATACAGTAGATTGACTTAAGTTAAATAGTGTAGATCCTATACATATCTAATCAAATTTATATTTCATCGTTTGGCACATACCGATCTTCGGTCAGCCTGTTTCCTTCTGACGGCTCCATATCTTGCATACCACATACCAATCTCACGACCCTTCAGATGTGGCGGGGGACGATCCCGTTGTCCGCCTCCGCGATCCTGATCATCACCAGGTCCAAAGTCGGAATTCCTTGATTGTCCTTTTCCACCTCTGTCCCACTTATCTCTATTCTCCCCAAAACCACGACCCCCTCTCCTGCCTCTTCTACCACCGCCACCATATCCATAACTCATACTGTTACCGCCTTCCAACACCCACTGTAGTTGCGGCAGCGCGACTACCGCCCGGTAGCCTATACGGTACAATTTGGCTGTACAGTATTAATGAAACGTCCACCACGGTGAGTTCGCAGTCTTTCCTGATGGTGGATCTAACAACAACGACAATTCTCCGCTTTACCCGAAACAGTTAGGAAATTTGTGATTTATTTATTTTAATATATCACAACCCGTCCATTTGTAATGATCATCCGTAAACAAGCATGCAAATAAATTCCTGGGCTGGGAAACGAAAGCCCACGAAGGCAGACGCTGATGTGATGAACACCAAGACTGCAGTTACATTATTTATACGTGTATTTATAAGTATTTTACTAATACATTTTATCAACGTATATGCTAGTGTCAAAGCTGTATTACCGCATACAACTCGCTCAGCATCCAGCACGTCGCACGATGTTGGCGAATTATGTCGACGAAATGTGACGTAGGTAAACAGCCGCGTTCAATGGAGAGAACGTTTGCTGCTTTTTTAAAATATATTTTTATTAAACTTTCCAGATGAACGTCTTTAAAAAGATAATGAGTATGCAATGAGTCAACAACTCACACGTGTTCTATATAAATATCAGACCGTGTTATTTTGTAAAAATGTGTAGGCTTCAGAATGATTTAACAAAGTCGCGCTTTTGTTCATTCCCTCCCGTGTTTCATTCGTCCATACTGAAGGGCACGAATGAAAAACGTGAGGGACGGATGAAACGCTACAGTATAAACTTGATTAAATTGTTTATACTATACTTGTTTTTTACTGAAAATGACTGACAATATATATCTTAATATGTCGTTGCTATTATTATTAACAAATCACGTCCATACGTGAGGAACTCGGAGTAAAGCTGCCGTTCCTTTGAACCTTAACAGGTGGAACTTTTTGAGCTAAGTTAGCCAGAGTTCTGTGAGTGATCAAGATTTAGCTCTAACCTTCTACACATAAACAGAACTTTTATAACTATATCAAATATGTTTTTTTATTTTTAATACTAGACCATGTTTCTTCATAATTTAACCTAACAGGGTGGAACTTTAAGATTAACATCATTAAACTTGAAAAAAATATATTACTGAAAGTTTATGCTTATCCAATTTGTGACTTTGAATTCCCTCCAAAATTACAATGTAAATTCCTGAATATGGCCTCAATGCCTCAATGTAAATGTAGTCTTCTTGTTTTTAGAAGGCGAAAACTACAAACTAACAGTGTGGAAGATGACATCAGGGACAAACAATAAATTATGAAAATGTTAAGAAATAAATATAGTTTGCCCTGGTATACATTAATGTTTAGAGATAGTTTAACATGGTCTATAAAACAATAAAAAATATTTTGAGTAGTATATAATTTGATATCTTTTAGGTCATGTGGAAGTTGGTTACTTTGCACTGGGGACATGGTAAAATGGAATGCATACCACAATAAAAAGGTAATTAAAAAAATAATAATAAACGTATGTGCATTATTCACTTTTTATGTTATAAAAAATACTTAAATCTAGAATTTGAGACATTTGTTACAAATAGTTGACACATTTTACAGAACATATGAGGAAGTAATTCACTGGGACAAAATGTTGTTACCGCATAACATGAATGATGTGGGTATCTGGTAAGGATGCCCCCTGGGCTGGGCGCATCCCTAGGGAGGTGGTCCAGGCACGTCCAGCTGGGAGGAGGTGGATATGGATGGATTTATGGATGGATGGATGGATGGATGTCTGTTTCCATATGAAATGTTGGCTGTATAGCCCTTTGAGACTGTAATGTCATTAAAGGCTAAATAAATGACCTGACAGTATTGTTACCTACATGACATTTGCGTGCAAGTGCTTCGCTGTTGATTTATATAACTGCATAATGAATATTATGGTATGCCTAATAGTCTAGGCTACATTATATCACTATAATTAGGATTGAAGTGGTTCCTGCCAAATGTTTGTCAGCATGCACCCACTCCCCCCACTCTAATTTTCTCTCACTGTCTTCTTAACATCCTTGAATTTGAAGAACAGCTTATGTAGCTTATTGAGTATGAGATGCTACATAGCCTAACATCACAGGTGTGAGAAACACTCGTTTAAGTGTGAATGGAAATGTCACAAGCTATTTTTCTATAGCAGATCATAGGCTGCAAAGCCACATATTTGAAGGAGATCCCATTGTAGTTATTTTGGTTGTTCCATTGTATAGCAGATGAGGTTGTTTGCAATTACTCCTCTTTTCTCTCCACCCTTAACTGCATCTGTAATTGTTTTGGACACTAGGCATCACATTTTTTTGTGTTTCTAAATATTTACATTTAATACTAGGTCTAATTGTTCATTCACACAGGAGGATGTGAATAAGATATCATTATCATTATTGAGAATGACTATTTGCCTGGGTTATATAAACATATAAGAACTATAAATGCTGAGTTCATTCTCCATTACTCATCTTCATCCTCAAGAGCATTGATGGTTCATCTTCTCCACACCACACCTTTCTTCAGGGCAACCTGGCATGTACATGACCCTGAACCACACTTACTGATTTAGCAGAGATGAGGAACCTCTCAAAGTGCCGTTTATGCACATTTAGTAATAGGCTACTGTAAGTTTGTCAAAGATGGACGCTGGCTGATATATATACTGCCCTCATAATGAGATATAAACAACCCACTACCTTTCTTTTTTTTTAACATATTGCTAATAGTTGGTTTGAAACCTTAAAACACAAGTAGCAATTATAATGGTATTGACTGAGTGTCTGTGTGCTGTCATAAGAGGACAATAAGGATAACTGCAGGCATTGTTAATCAGTCACGTCTGACATCCACGAAGAACAACAAATTGAACATTGTACGCATGCATATACTAATACATATATTTTCTATACTTGCTATTCTTACTTACTTAATCCTTATATTTCTAACGTGGTCATCTGTATAGGTGGCACGTTACAATACAAATCTTGCAAAGATATTTAGTGTTTGACAATATCATTCAGACTTCTGTTTTTGTTTCATCATTGTGGTAAAGAATCATTTTTGTTAGATGTGTGTTAAATAATGCAATCACTTTTTAATTGACTTGAATAATTAAATATTTAAGCACCGTCAAATTATGAGCATTTCATCATTCTCTGCAAATTGTAAAAATAATGCTTTATTGAGTACAAACTCTTTGACCAGCTGAACTACTGAGTACAAATAGAATAAGCAAATTATCAAATTACTTTCACTCTGTATAATTTAAGAATAATCTGTACAATTGAAACCTCTGGTCATGCCATGGCCATTCCTGTCTGCTTAGAACAGCATGATACAGTAAACATATAATTCAATCACAATTTGCCGTTTACCCAGAAGCATTCAGAAAAACATAAAAGCATTGCAGTCTTGTTAGAAGCAATCTTTCTTTGATAAATGTTTAATGGAGAATGCAACAACCATAGTCTACAATGCCGGTAAGACTATTCTAAAGCCTGTAAATAAAAGTAATCATACTTTACAGATCACATTCCATAACAACTAAAAAGCATGACATTTTGTCATAATGCTAAATTAATAAATTAATAAATGCATGGCTAAGAATACTGATAAATAATCTCAAACTGGGATATGTGTTAATTAATGTTTTATTTAATGTACTCTATAGACATCTGACGTTCAGGTGACTGTAGAGACAATGAACCGATGACTTCTAAAGTGGCTGTGAAAAACACTTTCATATGCTGCCCACTAGCATGATAAAATACTATATGTAAACTGTCACTCACCAAAATTGATATGAATGTACAACACCTCTAATTTACTGTAGAGTCATCTTCTTTCTATGTTTTATTATTTACTACCGTACTCACCTTTCCTTACAGTATGTCATATTCTCCTGGTTTTGCCTTTTTCTCATCTTAACACATTAAGCCATGGCTTGGCAAATACATATACCATATTTAGCTCATATAGTGTATAGCAACACAACTCACATGATAAGCACTGCAGTTGCAAGCACATACTGTATTTTCATGAACAGACTTCTCCACACACATTAACCTCCTGAAGGGGGACTGATTAACATACCTGAATGAGATATACATACATATACAGTACATCACATTGCTCCTACAGCCAGTGCCTTGATCAATAACGACAGGACTACCTTTGCAAGCATAAGCTTACATTTACATGCACGCTATAAGAAAAACGCACACTCGGATGACTCAGACACTTTGCTCAGGTAGTATCCATATCAAGTCACTGGTGACGTATGGTAGAGCAGACCCGTGTCAGACATGAATCACACCCTCGCTCTTAGCTTCACTGCCCTAGATAATCAATCTCTCTCTCTCTCTCTCTCTCTCTCTCTCTCTCTCTCTCTCTCTCTCTCTC
>JAODUK010065885.1:0-17069 GCA_027564635.1 Typhlichthys eigenmanni
CAGAGCTTTCCAATGTGGCTCGGGAAAGGGAGGTTTGGGGTCCCCTGCTGGAGCTGCTGCCCCCGCGACCTGACTCTTGATAAGTGGATGAAAATGGATGGATTGATGAATATTAAATTAATATAATTTGGACATGGGGGGTATGGCGATAAGGTGTTAAAAGTGTTTATTTTCAGGTAAGGGTGTTCGTCCAAGAAAGTTTGCTGTCACTTGACCTCCTTGCCGTCCCAACAAGCATGTATTATTATTTTATTTTGTTTATTTTGTATATTTCCTAGATCTTTTTGGTTTGGGTGTGTCTTGTTTCTAGAATGTATATTTTGCCTTGGTCAAATGTTTATTACAATAGCATATATGTCTCAGCAAAATGTTTTATATGTATGTATTTGACTATTTGCAATGTAAGATGTCCTTAAGTGTTTTGAAAGGCGTCCTAA
The DNA here is from genome assembly GCA_027564635.1 of Typhlichthys eigenmanni. NCBI lineage: Eukaryota > Metazoa > Chordata > Actinopteri > Percopsiformes > Amblyopsidae > Typhlichthys > Typhlichthys eigenmanni. The sequence continues at coordinate 438 of JAODUK010065885.1, forward strand.
ATAAAATGTATTATTATTATTATTATTATTATTATTAATCGTGCTCTAGATGTTACAATATGCCATTGTGCAGAAATGTGTGTCCTGTTCTCTATGTGTGCCCCTAGGTCCTGTGAAGGTGCAGTGTTAAAGCCTGAAGATACTGGGGATGGGTTTCAAGGTCTCGTTGTCCAACTGATTTATTATTCTGTTAATTTAAGAATTCCAGTGCGTGGACTTCAAAGTCTCTCTATACACCTCCCCAACTATAAAATGATTATGGGAACAAGGTGAGTGTGTCTGCATTTCTGCACGTCATTGCATGGACCCTGCCTGTATACTCTGGTAAGTCTTCAATTATTCCATTGACTCTATACTGACTATCACCATCAATACAGCAATCATGGAAAGACAGCTAAATCAAATATAAACACACAAATATTCATGCATGGGTTATAGCATCTCCGCATCGGCCCGGATATGTGGAGAAATATTTCACTATAGAATTGATATGTATGCGTGTGCATGTGTGTGTGTGTGTGTGTGTGTGTGCGTACACGCTTGAGTGCTAACTCATCATAACTCACCATGGAATGACACACATGCAGGCAACACAGGGTTTGACCCCCAGACACTAAACATTCTCTAATGTCAGACTCACATCTGTTTTAGCACCATGTCAACCAAATGCTGTTGTCTGTTTCCCGCGGGTGTGTTAAAGGCGGGTTTGAATGACACCTATACCGTATCTTGCTCCTGATTGGATGCTGATCAACTTTAATTTACAAATCTGCCATATATACACCACTGGTTCCACAGGTTATATAATCATCCACTTGTAATAAAATATGCTGAAATACTATACTAATACTAATACTCTATACCTCAGGAATTCAAGACAGCTGAACTGTGGGTTATCACAATATCAGGATTTAGAGCTTCAGGATGTCTCCATTCATGTTCTTCATCCTCTACCTGACAAGTGTGTGGCTAAAGGTAGACACCATGCCCACTTGTTTTCTTCATGGCATCCTGGTTGGGGCTGCACATCACCTTCTCAAAGACCTGGTAAGAACCCCATGCAAACATACGAATAAGAGTCACTGTTCAAGGGTAGCATGTATCTTGTTATCTTGTTAACGTGATCATACTTATAAGGTGCTTTCTTCTAATAGCATTACTAAGTTATATAAAATATATGTGGCCGTATATTTGACGTTTCTAAATGAATGCACAAGGCTTCCGTAGGGTATACTTGTTGGTTGGGATGCTGTTTCTGAGCTGAAAGATCCTAGACATGGGATTATCTGTACGAATACTTAGGCAAGATGCCTAACCCCTACCTGCCTGTTCCTTGATACTTTCACACCTACGCACGCAGTCAGCTTGTATGAAACCAACTAGTTCACTGTACCGGTACCTGCTTAAATCATGATTGATTCACACAACGTGTGAATCATGTATCTATAGTAATGCCAACTCAGTTAGTAATTAAAAAACATTAACCAAGTTGTGAGTCACACACAGTCCACAGCATGCAACACACAACAACACAGTTAATGGTAAACAAATGAACACACCTCTTGAACAGTTTCCTAACAAACAAGGGAACATATTCAGTATTCTCTGGGCACTATAACATGATGTACTGTTATACTGATCTTCATATGGATGATTGTCTGTGTATTATTATTATTATCTTCCCTCCTATAGGGGCCAGTGTTTCCTGTCACCTGCCTGGACCATAGGACTGACATCATCTTTCCATCCTCTACCAACCCTCAGGTCAGCACTAACATGCTACTGGTTAGAATAGGATAAATGCTTTATGGACTGCACACACGTTATAAGTGATCAAACAGCTATAGAGTCAGTATTAGGGAGAGGTGGTATAGTGGTGTTTGCAAAGGGTACTGTAGCTTTAGCAATACGGATGACTGTAACTGCTCATACAGTAGGAAAGTAGGTATTGTGTGTGTTCAGGCTCTGTCCCTGTCAGTAGACACCAGATGTTGACAAAAATGTTGTGGTTTGTTCTTGTAGTGTCCCACAGTTGTATGCACAATGTACTGCACCCTGCAGTTGGCCCAGGCTGTGCTTGAGAAGCAACAGGTTCCACAAGGTCTTTGGGATCCGCAGAAACTAGACCATTTTCAGAACATTCTGTACAGAACACTGGAAGAGGGTATTTGTGTGAGTATCTATCTATCTATCTATCTATCTATCTATCTATCTATCTATCTATCTATCTATCTATCTATCTATCTGTCTATCTGTCTGTCTGCCTGTCTGCCTGTCTGTCTGTCTGCCTGTCTTCCTGCCAATCTAACTACATCTGTTTATATAGTTCCGGACTGAGAGAGTTTGTGGAAAATTGCCAGATATCTTCAATCTAACAGCACAATTACAGGATGAGGTACATACAAACACACACACGCACACACGCACACACGCACACACACGCACACACACACGCACACATACAGACACGCACACAGACACAGAGACAACAAACAGTCAATCCTCTTCACCCCTGTCTTTCCCCATCACTACTCAATCATTCAAAGCCACAGGACTATTACAGTACGTGCATCTAATTAGTAGTAGAGGTGTGCATCCCATTCATGAATCTGGTGTTGGCCTACAATGCAGTAAAAGGAAATTACCTCTACCGCCGAGCAATGACTAGGTTTGAAGAACTGACCGAAGAACTGATAATTAATAGGTCATGTATATTGTGAAATGTATAAAGGTAACACCTAATGACATACTGTTGTCATTATTCTAATAGTCTGCTTACAATGATGGGTGCGACATGATCATGTATTGACAAATGTACTTATTGTATGTCAGTTTGGTCTTAAATAACTTTACATAAATGTAAATAGAATGATCTGGGTGGTGTAGTCTCTCACCCTTGGCCTATTTAGGATTACTGGGGCATATTTGTGTGATGCTGGGAGTCTGTCTGGATCAAATGTGTTGAAGTGTTGGATCTTTGTGACTCAGCTATGTATGGTGGAATATTTTGGCAATAACACATTTATGGAACGAGGCCCATATCAGGCTCAGAGTGAATCATTTATATGGCAGATACAATAGTCAACTGATCAATGAGTCAATCACTCATTTAATTTGTCTCAAGCTTGTATACTCTATCTGTCTGTCTATTGTTGTCTACGGTCACTTTCTAGCTCTGACTTCAAACCGTCTCCATCCTGGGATAGGGGCGGTGGGAGTCAAGCAGTGTGCCTCTACAAGGTCACCATACAATGGGCCTTTGAGACACAGTCTCCTTTCGTTACAGTGCAATGTGTTGTATTATACGCATAGTGACATAAGAAAACAGGTTATTATGAATAACAGTACAGTAACATAATATACAGAAATGTACTGTATATGCATAATAAAGACATAATATGATTATTAAAGGTTATAAGCATTAATATGTGTACTTTAACCACCACACTGTTTCTCTCCGTGTTTGTGTGACTCTCTTAAGGGCAGCGCCTCATATGCAGTCCTCTCTGAGGACAGGGATGAGTGTGGTTGGGAGGTATATCGCAGGGAACTGCTCTTTGCTCTTCATCATGCCCTTCATCAATACAACTCCTGTTTCTCTTGGCCTCGCCGCATCCCACTCTTGGGCACCCTGTCATTTCGTGATGCTACATTGTAGAGCTGGAGTTGGCGTCTGTGCGTTGTGGCGGTACTGCATTCCAAACAGCCGTCTCGCCCCTCGCTCCCAGACAAAGTAGTTTGTACTGCTGTGCTAATGATTTGCTTGCTACTACCCTCAAATGTGTCCTTGCAATATGGGCAACCCTTTATTCTTAGAATGATGCAGTGCTTTCACAGACTGTTGTATCACTAGCTACAATAAACACATATTAAAGGTGGAGGCAGCGATTGCAAGCTTAATACACTTGTTGTCAAGTCCAGCAAATGTTGCCTAGCTGTTCATTCTGTGTGCCTGCTGAAAGAATAATCTGGTGGTTCTCAGGGCCACAGTAGGGGGATGGGGACGGGGGGGATACATCCCCCCAGTTTCGTAAAGAACAAAATCATCCCCCCCACGTTTGAGATAAAAAAAATAAAAAAAAATTCTATTTTTTTATTATGTTTTATTTTTATATCCGATGTAATCTAACTCGAGTTACATTTCTTTATTTGCCTACTTTGATGACCACCATAAGGCTACCAGCATTGGCAAGTCCACTATAGTCCACTATTCAATGCCACACCCTCCTTGGTTGCTGCTATAGGCATGCCTAAAGTAAGCTATTTGCACCTGGCATATAGGCTAATGGTGTTTTATGTATTCCAAAGGAATAGCACATTTCTCAAATAATAGTTCTGAAATATCAGAGAGAAGCAGACAGAACTTAAAAATGATTTTGAGAGCTACAGTATCTTATAATTCCACCAGTCTCAATGCACGATCTTGACCATTCAGTTGGAATGACAAACATGTAGGCTAGACTACAGGAACAGCAATAGGGAGATATATGTTGTTGACCAGTGATCATGTTGGCATGTTGATCAGTGTAGAGCCTAGTCTATGTCATAACCTTGTGATGTCAAGAGAATTGCGCTGCAACCACAGATTACGTAAATCTTACTCTCAAATATTTCAATACATGTGATGGAGCAATTTATTTTAACTTTATGATGGTGACCTTGTAATGTGTTTCTCCTTTGCGTGGGGGAGAAGGGTTCAAGTCCCGGGTGGGACCCCCCCACCTAAAAAAAACATCTCTTGCGCCACTGGTGGTTCTACACAGCCCTGATTCCTAAATAGGAACACAAACAAATTGGTGCAGCTCGCACCACACAATAATATCCCAGCCTTGGTGTTTCCAATGTGTAGGGGGCGGAACTTCTGAGGGAGCACCCTAGAGCTGTATTTAATTTGATGAGTTCAAATGCAGTTCAAATCAGAAATCTGTCCAGCATTGCTGATTCAACCTTTAACTGCTGAGCTAAGCCATTATGTTATACCCAGATCATGAAGTGGTTTACTTAGCTATACATAAGATGTTAGATTGCAGGGTAACATGGATAACTAAGTGGTTACAGTACACGTGGTTAGTGAACTAAGTAACATTTCATTTCTAATTTATTTTTATTACACCCAATGTCATATTTATTAATTCATTACATTCATTTTAATTATAGCTCTGCATGCCATGTGAGTGTGTCTGCTAAATTGTAAGGTTCTCAAAAAAATGTTGTAGTTTGTGTTTCATGACAATGTATTTTTGTACATATGACTGCATTTTTCTTGGTGTTCTCTTGAAAGCTGCCAGAAAGTTTGTAATGTCCTAACACTGTAGCAACCGAAACCTGTTATTAAACCTCAGATAGTAGTCTACCTTCATTTTACACACACACACACACACACACACACCCACACGCAAGTGACGTGTCTGGTCCTGTCAGTGTGTGGTTTGACCTAGGACGATACTTTCTCTCTGTATCGTACCCATAAAATCCATGGCAATCATTATTGCCAGCGATTCAATGAGTCACAGCACAGCAAGAGAGAGAGAGAGAGAGAGAGAGAGAGAGAGAGAGAGAGAGAATCAACAGAAGAGAACAGAATGCAGAAAGTGTGAAATCATATTCCAGGAGAGGGATACCCACCCAGAGCTCACAATGAACAGACAAAACATGAAATGAGAGAGAGGAATAACAATGTATGAACACATGTAAAACAAGCTATTACTCTAGCTTTGAACATTACATTACACATTAATTGTCACATGCATGCCATGAACTAATGCCCTATAGTCTGCTATGGCCATTCTGGGTTCCATTAATGCATACAGTACCAGCATGCTCACACAGGCAGCCATTTCATAGCTTATAACTAGTATTTTCGCTGTGTATCTGTTAAGCAGACCACCCCTGTCTGTTTTGCTTCATGCCTGCGCTAAATAAGCTCAAAATGTTTCTTTTTTATTTTATAAGTTGATATTTATACAAATTAATACAATAGGATAAACCCCCTTGAAGAATTCAATAAAAAAGGAGTAACAAACAAGCAATAATTTGAAGGCATTAAAATAATAAGAAAAACAGACAAACAATTCAATAGAAACACTACAATTACGATCATTCAAACATTATTGAAAACCACAAAGAGGCAATGAACAAATACTTGCCCAGACAAAATAAAAATAAAGAAAGTGAGATGTGAATTGTGTATTATATATTGTATAATTATTGCATAATCTTTCAAGCATAATCAATTAATTTCATAATAGAAAACATATTTTATAACTTAAAACAAACGGTCATGAGGATAGTTAAGATTTTTTTAAACATTGGTTAAAAAAAATAAAATTAAAAAAAATAAAAAGGTTGGCACTACAACTCAGGAGCAACTAAACACCATCACATAACGAATCAAGGAGCAGAAGAAATGTCATTGTTTAAATGGTTAAATAAACAGGGAAAGATGTGTAATCAATAATGAAATAAATGGGGATGATATAAAATCAGGACTGGAACAGAAACATAAAACAGGTAACTGGACCAAGACTATAGATGGCAAACAAGAAACAACTAGATGGTTACACCTACAATATATAGGTTAGGCAGACAATTAACATGTCTTCCTAATTAAGCATTGGCCATATAAGTGAATTATATAGGTCCCGAAGGTTTATCCAAAAACAAATCTACAAAAACTATTAACTATGTTAAGTTTTGGCATCAGCATAGTCAAAAACATGGTCATAAGTTGTGAAGAAAGTTTCTGATACCAAATCAAAAACAATCACAATTTGAGGTTGAGGCTGGGACAGTATAGTAGCCTATATGGCAAAGGGTAATCAAAATGAAATTGAGTGAGTTGTAAATTACATTCACCCTGTACTCACTATATTGGAAACACAAAAACACACAGTGTGATGTTTTACCATGTGAATGGAATTGTTTTGTGAAAATATACTCCAATTTCAAATCTAATGACTGCAACACACCCCAAAAACGGTGGAACATTTGTGGTTACCACTGTATAATCATATATCCTTTACTTATATTAAATGTATATAAGACACCCGTTTGTGAAGTTCATCAAGTAGAATTGCCCCACCCCCCTCCCTCTTCCATTATTCAGGTCTTCCAGTGGACAATTGTACAGGGCCTTCGTTGCCATGTTATGTGCTTCATGATGCACCACACTTAAGCAGAAGGTTAGGACTGCAAACAGATAAATAGCACCCCACTCAATGCTATTTGCATTGTCTTACTGGAAAATGAAGGCATGTCCCTGTAAAAGCTCCAAAATGTGTATACGCCTTCTGCATTTAGAAGTTGTTACATTCATTTTAAACTTTAACAGAAAATACCCTTTTTTATTTATTTAATAATTTAGTTTTTACATACACAGAGGACTCTATAGGGACAAAGTGGTCTATAAAAAATTCCAATAATTATTAGGCATGTAACGATTCACTCAACCCACTATGCGATACAATTCACGATACTGGCTTCATGATACGATTTTCTCACAATTGTATTTCTTTTTACAATATGAGATTTAAGACAAATTATAAATGGAAAATTATTTTACATTTTTTCTCAGACAAAATGCTGTATATTTGTTTGTGAAACTGAAACATCTTTTATGTAAAATAAAACTATTTTTTAAATAAGAAAACAAATCCCAAATGCATTAAATAAATAATAGAAATAAAATAAATATCTTAAATATCTCACATTTGACATGGGGGGCGAGCCCAGCCTCTCTGACAGCAACGTCCATAGTCTGTGACAACAGCGATTCCATGGTTGGCCTTTTGAAGCCCCCATTCACTCACAGTGGATTTAAAATTGTCGGCAATATTAGCCCCAGATTGTGTTTCAAACAGAGGATGAGTTGCTGCTTATAACATTAGCTGTGATTGAAACATAACTCTGGGTAGCCCTGGCTGGACGTCCAGCTAATTGATAAGCTTCAGTATCTGCTTTTCTTTTACCATAGATTTTGTTTCCCTGTAAAGCACGAGCATGACAGTCTGGCTAAAGTGGGGGTGTGATGGGATTGTGTCACACCGAGTTGAACAAAGACGGGGCATCCTCAACATCGACACTTACTATCGCCGTGCTTGTTGCAACTGTTAACGCCAACTTACTCGCTGCCCGTAAAACGAAATACAGCTCAATGCCTGCTGTTAAAATTGTGTATCACGGTTTGTTTCACATCTCCTTCGACTTGAATCGTCACATATTTTCATTGATTTTAAACCAGTTACATCCCCAGTTATTATTATTAACAAAATGATATTACCGTAACAAACACAAAATCGGTTTGACCTAAGTGTAATTTGCTTAGGTACCATTAGAAAAACCCAATTTACTCATTTAAATCTGATATATAATATAGTTTAATTGTGTTGCTAAGCCATTTTTCATACAGTGTAATAATATTAGGTGTAGGAGACGTGAATGCAGGATTCGATTTGCACCCTATAATAAAATATGTTATTTGTTTGTTTTCTGACCACTTTCAGAGACCAAACACACACATAGCAACCTAGCTTTAACTGTCTCTTATGTTGGCGCTAGACAAAGTGTTTTCCATTCCACTTTGCCCCCATTGAGATCAGGCCTAAAAGAACTGTTGACCCTGTAACAGATAAATCATAACATATTACCTTCCTGAAAGTCCAAATAGGTCATTTGGCCATAACTCAGACATGCACCTCTGTCCTCCCGATGCCCAAATCTAAACATTTGAGATGCTTATCTGAACAGGCCGTCGTAAACATGCCACCTTCTCTTCTGTTCCAGAGAGTCAAAATACTCTTTTTGATGTTTTAAATGTACAGTAATGTAATCTGTTATAATGTGTAAATGATGTCTTTTTAACCCAAAGTATGTGTGTGACTTTGGAGCAGTGCTTTATGCCGAACACAGTACCTCAACATGTTGTGTATACTTTTATTATGTATGTAACACAGTTTATTACAGGGGATTTCATTTATCTTTTGTGACAACATCATATATTATATTACACTTTTACAATTTATATTGATATTGATAAGGGAGGAAATGTGTATGTGTGTGTGTGTGCATGCGTGCGTGTGTGTGCATGTGTGTGTGTGTGCGTGTAAATGCTTAGTTGGTCTCTTGAGCCAGCTGTTGTTTGTCTACATCTTTATCATCGTCATCATGACTAGGAGGCCGTGTACGGTTGAAGAAGCCCATCTGACACACACACACACACGCATATATACACACACACCCACACACACACGCACACACACACATGATTGTTGAAGTATACATTTTCTGTGAAACTGACTGATTTATAAAGATGGACAGACAAGTAGAGAAGACAGACATATACAGGGTTAGATGGACAGACAGATACAACAGGCAGACAGACAGACAGACAGACAGACAGACAGACAGACAGACAGACAGGCAGGCAGACAGACAGACAGGCAGAATGATTGATTGATTTTAAACCTTCCAGGAAATGAGACACAGCAGGCCTAAATGGAGGAGTCCAGAGATGATTGACAGGATGATGTAGCTAATGGGAACCTCTTTTTCACCATCTGGGCCTCTCCATAACACACTGGTCTGAGTCTGAACATACACACACACACACACACACACACACAATCATATTATTATTGCCATGTTGGTAATAATACAATAGTAGCTTGCTGGTTTTTTTAATCTGTGTGTGTGCATGTCTGTATGTGTGTGTGTGTGTGTGTGTGTGTGTGTGCGTGCGTGTGTGTGTGTGTGTGTGTGTGTATGTGTGTGTGTGGGGGGGGCATATACCTGTGTGTGTGTGTGGGGTGGGCATATACCTGTGTGTGTCCACTGGGTAGTTGCTCTGGTTGGACTCTTGATACTGTGTTGGTGACAGCATAGAAGGCAGAGGAGACCAGCTCATAGGCCACATATGGAGACTGGAGGAAATCATTGAGTCACCATCAGCATCAATAGCTGGGAGATCAGAACATTGAAACGTGTGTGTGTGTGTGTGTGTGTGTGTGTGGGTGTGTGTGTGTGTGTGTGTGTGTGTGTGTGTGTGGGGGGGGGGGGGGTATACCTGTGTGTATGTGTTTGTCCACAGTCTGGTTGAGATACAAAACACTGTGCTTGAGCCCCGCCCCAATTCCACGACCTGACACTCTAAACGAACACACCCCACCTCAGGGATGCTACAGTTCTACACACTCACAAACACACACACACACACACACAAACACAAACTGTATATTATATATACTGTATATAGCATTCTGGCAAATAATCTTCATATAATCTTCCAGAAATATTCTCACCTATTCAATATCATCTATACATAAGTAAAGCAAATATACTCTTACAGTTAAACTGCTCCACCTGTCAACTACAGTAGATACTCTCCCCACGAATTCTGAAAGAAGTTTTCACACTGTTGGCTCACATATTCTTGCTATTGTCAACTGGTTCTGTCCCATTATGTTTAAAAAATGCTGTTGTTCGACCTCTCTTAAAGAAAACCACACTTGACTCCTTTGTTTTAAGTTATGTTAGACCAATTTCAAACTTACCTTTTTTAGCTAAAATAGACACATCTTTTGCCTACCAACTAATCTTTCATATGAATTACAATAAAATGTTTGAGCAATATCAATCAGATGTCCATGCTCATATTAAGGCTACTAATGCTTTGCTGATACTGGGGCCTGTTCAATTTTAATCTGTCTTGATTTAAATTCTGCATTTGTTACTGTAAATCACTATATTAGTCACCTTGAAAACTGGGTTGGAGGAACTGACCTTGCCTGGTTCCACTCATATTTTACTGATAGATTACAGTGTTTCCCACATAATTCCATGAAACTATGGTGGGGTGGATGCATGCTCCCGTGGATGAAGATTTAAATTTTAATTTAAATTTTAAAGTTAAATTCATCAATTTAGTGCACTTTGAGAGGCTAGATCTATGAAAAACTGTGCGGCCAAGCAGGGCTCTGCTTAGATTTTCACATGTGCTCCAAAGTTAAAATATTTAGGAGTGCAGACAAAAATTTGGGGGCACAGTTGAAATTCTATTTAGCCCAAACATAATATAAAATTCACCTTTTGTATTTTGGGTTACATGTATTGTTTTTATTGTAAACTGTATGGTGGGTTAGGCATTGGGCGATATGAACATTTCATGTCACGATTATCCTGGCCAAAATAATTGCGATAGACAATTATTTATTATATTATTATTTAACTCTTGAAATGGCATAAAAACATACTGGAATATCTATTCCAGGATTTTCTATTTTCTTAAGAAACAAAAAATGTTATTGTATCATGGCAGGCACTGTATCTTTTTTGTGTGACATATGTAATAGTTTGGTTTTAATCATAAATAACAGAGGATGGATGATTACAGTCTGTGTGATATGATTATATTTGACTTTTCATAAAATATAGAATATAGGTTTCCTCAAAATTGTGACATGGGCTACTGTATAATATAATAAAGGTCAGTTATTGCAAGCTAAATGTAAGCTAATACAATTCTAATCTAATATCTAAAAATAAACAAAATGGCACTGCTCGTATCAACAAAGCCGTAGCACTACGCTTTGCTTTACAATGCATTTTGATGTGTGATGCGCTGCTGCGGAGGACCGCGAATCTATACTGTTTTGATTTGAGCTTGCAAGAATGACTGACCCTGTCTTTAATGTGCTATGAAGGACAACCTGAACAACTAGACAGCCTATAGAAATTTTGAGCAAACTCTTAAATCTTTTTAATTGAATGTATTTAAAAGCATTATACAGAAACATGTTATTATAACTTTCTATTTATATCAATAATCATATGAAACGATCCGAGCCTAAGAATATCATATTATCTGACCGCGTAGGCCTAGAGTAGCTTCACTGTTGTTCTCTATTAAAGTTTTTACCGTAACTGCACTGCTTGCACACAAATGCACAGTATATATAGATTAGAAAGGCCGGCTGGCGCGAACTATTCGAGCTGTCGTCCGCAGGTTTTTTGTAGCCATTTGTGCTAATGTCTTACCGAACAAACGCTAGTGGTAAAAGCATCAAACTTAAAGGGAAAGTGTTTTGGAAGCGGCTCAAACCTTGAACGCAGCTCACCAAGGCTGGAGGCAGCCTGTGCAGAGGAATTATGGTAACGATAAACACAATGTATCAGTTCCAGCTCTTGGGAACAGGGCAGCTACATGTGTGTGTAACTGCATGCACGATCAGTGCGGTGCAAACTATTTGAGCAACTTACACCAAGTGGACCACTGTCTGAGGGGGTTGAAGGGGAGTAAAGGCTGCCAAAATCATTCAGTGTCCAACCGGCTTTAGCAATCGTTATTATGAAAAGTTCAATTCATTATGAAACTATGGCGGAAGACATTGAACTGTGTTGCCATGAGATTGTTAATGTGTGGGAAACACTGGATTATTCTCTGTTGTATTTGGATCATTTTCCTCTCCAAGACCACCTGCCATGTGATGTTGCTAATGGGTCAGCTCTTGGTCCTATACCGTTTTCCATTTATATGCTTCCTTTGGGTCAATAATTGTAAAAACAGTAAACTTCCACTGGTATGCATCTTACTGTATATGCAACTTTATGTTCCACTAACTGGTATGATAAAAATGATAAAAAAACAATGATAAAAATTCAGCTCGTAATTTGTATGTGATTGTTGACTCTGAGTTATAGGTTTGAACTTACAGTGCACATCACCAAAGCAACTCAATCATGTTTTCTTCAATTTAGGAGCATTGCCAAGTTAAAAAGGTCCAGACCTTGAAAAGTCATCCTTGCTTTTATCTTGTCATGTCTAGACTACTAAAATTCCCTTTATTCAAGGCTTAGCCAAAAGTCTGTCTCCTGTCTCATGCTTGTCCAAAACTTGTCTGCCAGACTTCTGACTAATTCTAAGGGACAAGACCATATTACACCCATCTTTGCAACATTACACTTGATACCAGCTAATTTTAGAATTATTTTAAAACTTGTAATAGTTACTTTAAAGCCCCACATGTCCTTGCTCCAAATATATATAATGAACATATCATATCATAGATTTAATTGTGCCATATCAGCCTAGTTGCTGCCTATACTCTCCTCAAGTATGACCCTTTTAAAGGTTTCTACAGCCCGCCTGGTTACAGGAGGTCATTCTCTGTAAAATCTCTTACCTGAGGAGCTAAGGTTAGCAAACTCCGACTTCTCTTAAGTCACTACTAAAACTTTTTAAGCAGGCCCTTTATAAATCATTTAATAGTGTCTAGTTTTGACAGATGATCTTTTACTTGAGTTTTAACGTTTTATTGATTGTTTATTTCAGTTTTATTGTTTTAGCTATTATTGTTTCAAATGTTTCATGTTTTATTGTATGCAGTATTGTATTTGGTTCTGTACACAGCACTTTATAACTATGTTTTGAAAAGTTATATATAAATAAAGTTGTATTATTATTATTATTATTATTATTATTATTATTATTATTATTATTATTATTATTTACTGTTAGGTATATTGTGAACTGTGTGTGTGTGTACGTACCACTAGCACAGTGGTTCTGCTTTGACTGGTTGTGTTTGCCTCCTCCTGTTGGCTGTAGACTGGTACTGCATTAAGACTGGCATTATCTCCCAACTACAGCATACATACACAAGCGGCAGACAGACAGACGGACCATCAGTCAAATAGACAGATAACCTGACAGGCAGCTTGACAGACACTCAGTCAGGCATGCAGACAGACAGACAGACAGACAGACAGACAGAGAGACAGAGAGACATATAGACAGAGATAGACAAAGAGACACATAGACGGATCTGGAAGGGGTCTATGTGTGAGGCGTTGTGGGCGTGGCAGGACAGCGCGTCGTCAGAGGAAGTGGAGAAGACGTAAAGCAGGAAGTGACCTCGCCATGTGAGGGGGACATCCACCACCAGCCTGCCGTTGACCGTAGCCGGGCCGCGGTTTCTCAACTGCTCACAATATAAACAACGTTATTGCTGGAATGGTCTACATTATCATTGCTGTTAGGCACCAGTTGAACATTAGACTACTAGGCTATTATACTACAATACTGAATGTAATAGAGTCTATAGTCTGGTCTGTCTGTGTCCAACCACCTGCTCTCTTACCTCATAGACATGCTCAACCAGAGGTCCCACTTCATCCAAACTCCCAGGGTGCACTGCAGGCTGCCAATCAGGAAAGGGCAAAAGCACTTCTGCAGGCGAGGAACCACTGAGGTACACACGCACGCACACACACACACGCACACGCACACAGTTGTGGCTTTGCATATGCCAGATTAGTGACTGCAGAGGTTATTGATGTCCTGCGCTTGTAAGGGTGTTGCGTTGTCTCACCCTCTGATCTCCAGTGCAGCTTCAGCCTTCACCTGAATGTCCACAGCGACAGCATTACTGTCTGGATTAACAGAGTTCTTACTGAGAGAGTGAGGGAGAGAGAAAGACATTTAGATGCAATGCCTTCATTAAATATAATATAGATCTACTGTGTGTGTATGTGTGTGTGTGCATTTGTGCTTACCTTCTGACCCTGAGGTTGAAAGAGATGTGACTGTCGACTTCCTCTAAGCAAAACACAGTAAACACTAGGCCTGTCTGCAGCTAGACAGACAGACAGACAGACAGACAGACAGACAGACAGACAGGTGGAGGGACAGAAAGACAGAATGGCTAATAACACCAATAATATATATAAAAAGCCAATAATCACTGGAATTGAATTCGTATGATGTGTGTGTGAGTGCACTTAAATATGGGGCACTTTATTACTTTGACTCCATTTCTCATTGGGTTTCCAAGGTCACATGACACCACAACACACACACACACACACACACACACACACACACACAGTGAATCTGTAGATAGGTCCTATCATATTTTACATGTTACATTTTACGGCACACGCACACACACACACACACACACACGCACACACACACACATTACTGGGTCTATCTCTCCAGTACATGCAGTGTAATGACATCATAATGTTTCCCTCATTTATAATGTTATAGTAATGATTTTATAGTATACACAGTATGCTCTTCTACTGCAGAAGCCATAGTGTCATAGTTTTACTGCAGCTTATATACTTTATATAGCATGGCTGAACACACACTAGTCAGATTATGATAACATTCAAACAGCATACACTGTATAATGCCAAGTCTACACCACTGATGTACAATTGATTAGGTTATAACCATATAGTTCTATGGTTATAACTGATGTTATTAGAATAGTAAGATCCCTTTTAGACCATTTTAACACACTATTGTGTAGATATAAAGCGTAACTCACGTCTCAGCCTGTAGTTTCAGATCAGGGACACATATGTTGTCTTCACAACAGTCCAAAATGATTCTGGCCTACAAATATTGAATATTGTTCAGCATTGCTCCCATAGTGTACAGTCTACAGTTGATAACATATAGTAATACTAACAGGTCTAAACACATTAGTAATCTGTGATTGTTGGTAAGATGTATGTGTGTGTGTGAACATGTACCTGAGCAGTAACATATGTGTTTCCATGCAGCATTGCATTCTGGGAAGTGTTAAGGAGGATGATATTGCCTGTGATGAAGATTGGACTCAACTTGTCCCTAAACTTTCCTTCAGACTACACGCGCACACACACATACACACACACACACACACAGACAGACAGACAGACTGACAGGCAGATAGATACACACACACACACACACACACACACGCACACACGCACACACACACACACACACACAGAAGGGGTTAGGACAGTATTATTCTTGTATTACTGCAATGTTGTTTTATTATATTCTGCTCAAGCCAAACTGTCACTCACCCTGAGGTAGGCCGTTCTATTCACACAGGCCACACCCACATCCCTTTTAATGTCCAGTTGTACAATTTCTTGCGGCTGATTTGTAGACAGCAGCAGGGTCCGACGTGTCATTGGCAGGTTAATTTTGTCCAAATGAAGCTCCACTCTCAAGGCTGGCTCATTCAGTCATCATGCAAATAGAGAGAGACATAATGTTTGAATCTCCCATCTCAACACAAACATGTTTTGTGATGATCTAAGAACTGGTATTGTTTAAGGAAAGCATAAATCAAACACATCTGATGCCAGATTTTAAATGAAGGTGAAGGCACATAAAACCTGTCACATCTGGGATGTTGTGACCTGATACATGAACACACATCTGGATTTGGAAACTAGAGAAACACACAGCAAGATAATTTTTAGTAGGGATGGCGCAATCTAATTTATTCAGTCCAGATACCGATACAGATACCTGCACTTTGGGTATTGTCCGATACCAAGTACAGATCCGATTCCAGTGTTAAATTAAGCTATATTCCTCACTGTGACTGAGTAAGAGACTGTAAATCATGTTTTGTGTAAGGAAAAATAAGTCTTGAACATTGCTTGCCTAACTTTGTAAAATTTTACGTAACATGCTATATATTAATATAAGGAAATATTACAATTATTGATGTTAGTTTGAGTTGTTAGGTTTAAGGTTGCAGAGTAAATGACAGACAATCTCTATTTTAGGACTTAGATGCATTTTATAAACCTGCTGCTGATAGTGTGGCCTGGGTAGGTTAGACA
>JAODUK010065896.1:0-17068 GCA_027564635.1 Typhlichthys eigenmanni
GTTGTCACATGAAAAGATATGCTCACATATTTGCAAATATGTGAGGGGTGTACTCACTTTTGTGAGATACTGTAGATGGGTATATTCTAGAGATGCATTAGAGCGACATTAGTGTTGATATAAAACCACACCGTTGGTGACATCTTAGGCATGTCAAGTAGTCAATACACTCAATGATGGAACAAATGACAGCAATACTTACAGGATCTTCCCATTTCCATTGGGTCTGTTATCAGCTGCTCCATGTTCTTTGCCAAGCAGAGCACTTTTCTCCTGTGATGCAAACGCACACACACACAGAGAAACACGCACACACACACACACAGAAACACAGAAACGTTTCAGAGCACATTTGGAGAATTACATCCCGCCAGTATGGTCATCCTCTATGAGTTACATACGGTTGTGTCCTGGTTGTCCCGTCCATCTTCTCCAGTGATGTACTTGACCTTCTCCACTGCCTTCGCCCTGTATTCGTCTGTGTGAGCGGACGGAGAAGAACGCGTCTCCTTTTTAATGTTCGTACATGACTCAGGAGGGCCTACGAGCAAAGCGAAGGACTACCCCCCCACCCGCTGCCACCATGATCACAGAAATCTGGGGCAACCGATCTCACGGTGCAACACTTTGCCAAGTAATGATGAGCTCATATTCTCACGCTTCAAAGTACATTTACTCTTCTTTTTTTTTTTTTTTACATTGTTGGCAAGCAACAATCAAATTAACACCCCCACCACGCTTTGAATCTCCCTCTCTGAAAAACTACTGCAAACTCCAGTTACATTGATTCTTCATTCTCACTGTATATTCTTACAATAATAAACGTTTGTTAAGCCCCTAATAGTCACACCTCAATAAACCCGCATGTTGTTTCCAAATAACACACATCTAACACACTATAGAGCAGGTCAAAGTTTCTGCTAGATCTGTATAGTTGTATTGTAAGGTTAAGAGTTTAACTAAGAATACAGTAGGCCTATACTTATAATGCTTTTTTCTATCCCAGACACAGTCATGTTGAATTTGAAGTGATGGAACTATAGTCAAGGGTATTAAAAATGCAATGTTGCATTAATAATTGGAAATAGCACCACTACCAAAAAATAGATATATAAAAATAAATGTGATGATTAGATAACAGAGGCCAGCTGTACAAAATATTTAGGCTGACTATACAAAAGGCTAGTATATGATTTCATTGTTTATAAAATAGATTAACTCCCAGCAACATGGAGCATGTCTCTGCTCCGCCAACTAACCTGAGAGGTCACCGTTGCTACATGTTTTACTGCGGCCCTCCTCGTCTTGTGGCACGGCCGACACCTGTTTGGCCGAGGTGCAGCCCATCTCCTCCCCCGCCGCTCGTCTCAAACGCGGAGTCTACATTACAGAGCGTCCTGAGAGAGAGGCAGAGCATTTTGGGATGAGAGATGTATTGGAAATCCTGCCATCATTCAAAAATACAGCTTGAGACACACAAAAATAGACAGTTTAACCTATTTATGTATTCACAGCCTGCGGCAGAGCAAAGAAAACACCCAGTCATTTGCCAGCTGCTGCGCACACAATGGGCCTTTCAAGCTCTTTGCTGTTTCACGGTGCCGGCTAATTTTAAATGGTGTGTGTGTGTGTGTGTGTGTGTGTGTGTCTGGTGTCAGATCTGGATTAAAATAAGTATACGTGCAGTTTGTGTGTGTGTGCGTGTGTGCGTGTGTGTGTGTGTGTTACTTGCAGGTTACTGGGTGGAATCCGCACAGTGTTTTATATATTTGCCAATGTTAGGCTATAGGACAGAGGTTTCTAGTAGCGTGATATCGTACCGCAGACCTGAGCAGTCAGCTGCCTGGTCCTGCATGTGTCACGTCTCAATACCCAGATGTAGTTATGCTACACATTAAGGATAAAGAATCCCCGTGGATATAAACCGGCTGAAAAAACAATTTCGTATTCATTTCGTATAATACAATTCTGAATATAAAACAAGTATAGCCTATTATAACAACTGCATAACCATAACAATGATCCTACAAAAAGAGCAGTCATTGCTATAGCCAGCTGGAGCCCAGCATCAAATTCCATTAAGTGGAAGCATATAAATGCACAACATACTACACAATTAATGTGATAGTAATATAGTTTAATTACCATTTGTAGAGTATCTGTCCATAAATCCCCTGCGTATATGTTTTTAGTTCAAATTGGCTTTTAGTTAGACTGCAGGCGGGCGCCAGTATCGCCAGACCGCATCAGCGTCTCAGCTCTCCAAGCAGACATTAGCAATCGAGATGTGCTGGGTTCGTCTCGCCTCGGGCCCACTGTCGACTGCTCCTGTCCTGTGTGGTGAATATCACTCAATTAAAGCGACTAACCCATCTAACTAAACCCCAGACAAATACAACTAGACAATTTATTAATTATCATTATCTGTACTTTTTAAATTGGAAACGTTACTAATATTCATCATGACCAAGAAGAAGATTATCTGTGTTTTTGGAGAATTAGTTCCCGTTAACTAAAACCCCTCCCTGATTATTGCGACGTGTATTCTCTCTGTGCGTAATACAATGCCTAGACATTCGAATGTTATTGTCATTTGGCTGCTTACTGTCTGTCCACATTTGAAGATACGGCAGTGTGATTTCGGTTTCCATTCGGAACACAATAAACGACGTACCATAGACATCCGGCCACCTCATTCATATGCATCATCAAAGTTGACAGTCGTGTCAACACTTTAAGAAGTTTTCTATGAACCAGACCTGACGCCACTTGCACAAAAAATGGTCTTACTTACAATGATCGCCCGTGTGGCAGACGGGTTACCACTGGCAGCATCAATGCAGGAAAATGAACAGGTAGGCTACAGTATCAATGTATTAGGCTAAAAAAGAGATCTGCCTTTCATGTTCAAAACATTTGCGGCTGATTGAAATATATTAATTTAGTGTGTGTTGTATTTTGTTAAAGCTAAATGAAACGCACAGCAATGCTTAACTTGCGCATTTCTACATCAGTCAGGAAGAGATATCCACCAATACCAGAATCAGGCTAAACAACTTTTCCGCAAACTGAACGCTCAAAGTCCTGCCCGGTGCACACTAGAGGATAGAGACATGGCTTTCCAGTAAGTACTATACAATACATAATTTATAACGGATCGTGTGGTCATCCGTACATTTCTAGCAGAAACAATAATTTGCTATGGAAAGCTGCATGTCATCACACTCCCGAGTCTCTCGTGGATGTTTGTACTTGTGTTCTTTCAGCGACAGAATCGATGACGTCAGTGTCGTCACGTAATGAGTGAGCCTTCAAAATAAAAGAGCCAATGTCAATATATTGAATTGCGTATAATTCGTTGTAGTGATGTTTGTGCGTGTGTGTGTGTGTGTGCGTGCGCGTTGGTCTGAGATACCGGTGCTCTGTGTAGCATATTATTGTGGAGTCCTATAGACTCCACTTAAACTATTACAGACAATAAATTAACCACAATGTGAACTGTTTTGCACCACACCCCTGGTTCTCTTGATACAGGCCGATTGTGTTGTGTTGTTTTGTTCCCAGTTACGTGATGGCCCACGGCGTGTGCTACCTGGCCTTATGCGAGGCTGCGTTTTCTAAGAAGTTGGTCTTCGAATACCTCGACGAGCTTCAAGCAGAGTTCCACGATCTATATGGAAAGAGAGTACAGACAATATCACGGCCGTACTCGTTCATTCAGTTTGGTGAGCAAGATGTTTTACATTTCTCGTCCATGTGCCATCTGGTGGAATTTATGTAAAATGGCATCTCTGTGCCGATCTTCAGAGAGGCTCTTATTTGTGTATTGGTTAGGGTCTATACTCAACATAAAGTATTATACAGTATTAATTACTTTGGTATCCGGCATATTAAATATGCATACGGCTCCACACAGTGTCACAAGACACACTGCCTACAATAAGCAGAAATTTATAGTGGTTTGCAGATATTTGGGATTCTAGGGGTGCTATGACAATTGAGGTGTACCCTTTTTTTATTTTTTTATTTGAGATAATAAAATGTAATAATCTAAAATCATTCTTCTAGATACATTCATGCAGAAGACCAAGAAGTCGTATATAGACAGCCGAGCCAGGAGGAACTTTGGCACCATTAACACAGAGCTACAGGATGTCCAGAGGATAATGGTGGCCAACATTGAGGAGGTTCTACAACGTGGAGAAGCTCTTTCTGGCAAGTACATTCAAAACCTCAAACCAGACCCAGCCAAGTCTTTCTTGCTCGCCTTTAAAAAAAAAAAAAGATTTTTTTAAAAGGGGGACATTAAAGCATTTCCTGCTAATAAACAAAAATGTAGGCTACATTACATTGAACATACAGTTGGTCACAATATGCACAGAATGATGCATACAACATCCTCACTGTGTTTCTGTTCCCTTCAGCTCTAGACTCAAAAGCAAGTAATCTCTCCAGTCTGTCCAAGAAGTACCGCAGCGATGCCAAATACCTCAATACCCGCTCCACCTACGCCAAGATGGCTGTCGGGGCAGTGATCTTCATCACTTTGTTCATCTATATCTATTTCTGGTTGCTCTGAAGAATGGAATTGGGAGGTGTCTGCTTTCTATATAAAAACCAGACATTTTATCTGTTCCTACTACTTTTCCATTATAAAGTAAGGCAACAGAACATACTTCAGTGCCTTGGGGATGGTTTGATACCGTTATATTGTTCACTGTGAAAGTTAAGTGCTCTTTTTTAGTGTAGTTTGACTGTCTTTCTCTACAGAAACTGAGCCATAGATATATCTAATTATTGTAAATCTAGAAACATACTGCCCTATTTACTTTTCAAAGGGGATACTTTTTCAGTTGTTTTTTAATATTGCTATTTAAAGGATTATTTGAAGGTTTGAGAAATACTATTTAAATAGTGATTTGGTTTAAATAGAGGTTGGGTGTTGAGAAGTTGCCATCTATGTATGGTTTATGGTGTTTACATCTACAAAGTCTTACAATGTCAAAGTTGTTTATTGTATCTAAATGTATGAAACATCGGTTTAAATAGATTATATATTTGCCAGATTCCACATACCATCATTAATACAGTCTCCACAAATGTACAGTAACAACATTGGGAAGAAAGGAGTTCTGAACATAAATGTTTATTTTAACAGCCCAATGTCCATGAACTTGTATACACAATAGCCTGGAACACAAGGCTCAACTGCAAACAAGCTGCTATAAAAGTCCACCAATTATCAAATCAGTTAAATATACATGTATTTGAAGAAAATCTAGTTTATTTTATAGATGTGACAAGGGCAAGCTGAGCACAAACACTCAACACAACTTGTGTAAAGCCACTGCAGGGGGCAGCACTGAGCTAGGACCATACCTTGGAAGTTATGCGAGGAGGAGCTTAGTGCAATTGTGTTCCTTGACTCACATCCAAATAATAATAATGGTGCCTTGGCTGATTGTTCCCTCTCAAACAAGGGGCTACGGGGTGATTCAGGTAGACAACATGCTCATTTCTGATTCATCCTGCTTTATGCATCTCTACACATGGAGATTCCCAGCCCAGAAGAGGATGGATTCAAAATACTTACACACTACCATTTAGGCCAGGTGGTCTTGTAGGATAAAGTGTTGGAGAACAGTTAAGGATTGCCAACACAATTGAGTCAAATGACAAGGCGCATGGCCTTAACACATAAATATTCCCCAACAAAAATGTCTGCACATGTGCATGTGACCAAAATACAAATTGAGTATTATCATTATATTGGTCTTAAGTGTCTCGAGATTCAGCTGAAGAACAGCCAAGCCAGTTAAGTATCTGGTTGGCAAAAGATGGCCCATCGGACCACAGACTACACCACCTGATCAAAGTCATCTCTCTGCAAGACAAAACCAATACATGTGTTAGGAACATCTTTGTGCTCATGACTTCATAGTAAAACATGCATAATCGCATTACTAGCCAAAAAAATAAATATACTGCACTAGTGACTGAAGAAGCTTCAAAACGTCAAATACTACTACTTACCTCGTCATTGTAATTCATTACATGCTGTTTGATCTTGGAGGAATCAACCCACGTGACAAAATCCTCCATATTTCTGAAAAGGAGGCATTGGGAGGGCAGTCTTTACAGACAGCACTAGCATGTATACATAACCCAGGACAGACTGGCTGGACACTCACCTTGTGACAAAAAGAGCCGGGTCTGTGACTATCTCTGGTCCTATACGCACGTCTGAGAAGAAGAAGTCAAGAACAACAACAAAGCCAAAGGTCTCTTCATCTCTGCTCTAATAGATTTGCCTTAAAAGGCGCAGTAAGCTAGCCAATCAGCGTTGCTACAACCGCTTTGACGCCTCATCTAGCTCTACCACCATTCCGGAACGCTCGTGACGTTCAGCGTCATCTCCCTGTTCACACTGTTCACACTAGTGTGAACAGGGTTTCCGGACTATAATCTCAGCAAAAAGAAACTGAGCTGCTAGCATAGTTGAGCAAAGCCAGGCTAGCAGAAAAGTAATGCTGGAGTCAAAACACCTTTCCCTTCAATGCCAAAGAGTGCTCCCTTACAAGTTCCATTCAGTTCAATGGACCTTTCGCCAGAGTATGATTGACAGGCAATCTGTCTATGCGCCACACTGTCTGATAAAGAATCACTGCGTTCGCCGTGGGAATGTACCGGCTGCAGAGAGTGTCATTTCTTTTTACGTTAAATAGTAGGCTACTAGATATAAATGAGAAACTGAAACCATCAGGGAGCCATATACTGCCGTTTTCCGATTTTCTCCTGTTAATGACACAATGTTTGTCGTCTCTGGTGTTATTATGGTCAACTCAGAGCCATGTGGGTCAGCTGTCTGACATGGGCGTTGGCCATGGGCGGGGCTAACTCGCTTCTGGCGAAAGGTCCATTGGGCACACATTAACAGGGCTGGGATAATGTCGTGTTGTAGGGTGTTGCGGTAGGCAACACTTTATTGCCACTGCACACACAGAATAGCCAATTAGCTGACCACGATGAGATATTCTCTGAATTTGACTAAAACAATTACTGACTCCATCAGTACAGTAGAGAACAGAATAGACAAATATCCACTCTCTCCTGCTCATGTATTACAAAATACAGTGTAATGCATAACGCTACTGCTGAATCATTACATTATGCCCGTACAACACATGTCAAGTTGGGGAGTAAAGGATACGTCCCTGTTCGATAAAGGTGGTGGCCATCTTCAGACTCTGAGCCATATGAAGGTTCACCATGATGCTGGGAAGTCTTCTCCTGAATGGAAACAACAGAACATGGGTGAATAGCAGGAGGGAAGGGTGGTACCCAGTAAACACTGATCACATGATCAGGTTGCGTTTTTAGGGTGTTCCTTGGTTTAGCTCCTGTGAGGTAATGTGCTTTTCCAACTAACACGTCAGTACAAGAACAGCTGGCGGTGGAACTGGTGCTGCTGGCATACCTGCAGAATGAAGACGCTGTGATCTTCTCTGTGAGGGACAGATTCTGTTTGGTGGGAATTAGACCACAGCTGTACCTAGGGAGACACCAAAAAGTAATTCGGACTGACGTTTACAGAGCCCCACCAATCTGGCAAAGACTGCAAAAACTAGGTCCATTGTTGTTGAGATATATTTATGTTTAACATTTCAAGTTAAATATCCCTTATAATAAATGTATCAACAACAAAAGCAGAGATTTTCAACACACAATCAACTTGTAGCAAACACATATGTATCTATAGGCCAAAATATTTATTTAATTTTAATTACTTAGCATTGTACAGTAGTTTTAAAGTACCTATATGCATGGCACTATAGGGCATCCTACTCTATTACTGTTGGCACGGTTTAATAAGCAACACTATTTTATGTAAATGGGGGTCCTTCTGCCATGTTTCTATCAGCCAAAGGGTTCTTGGCCTGAAAAACCTCTGAAGATCTTTGGAGTACTACTGAAATTTCTTGCACTGCTAAAAGTGCACTTCCCATGAAGGCCTAATGGACTCTGAGCAAGACTCAGACTCATTCTACCTGTAACCAAATCTAGCAGTGTTGTTAACATCCAAACTAGTTTTCACACTACCTGGAACCACATTTAGCACTGTATCATGTTCTTGTAAACCTAACAAGCACGGCCATGTCACACTCACATCTTCTCCAGTAACTGAGCAGTTTTCTGAGCTCTGAAGCCATCTTTCTCATCAAGGTCACGAATAGTCTTGGCCAGGTCTCTGATTTTACGGCTGAGCATATTGTACCTGTGGCGTGGAATACATTGCGTTACATGTGTTTACAAATTCAATCTTCATATGTTACATAAAATGTACCCTTTTAATGTAGGCTATCACAATATGGGGGAAAGGGTTTATGGGCTGAAACATGCAGGGTAAAAACAATTATGCCAGGCATGGCAAAAATACTACAATTATATCGATAGCTAATGGTCTGTTAGGCCAAGAGTTGTATAACCATTCACGGATTAGTCTAATAAGAAATATTGACATCATCAGTTGGTCTCATACATTTCACTAACAGGATCAGTTTAGACGCAATCACACGTCATCCACATGTGTGATCGCAGTCTAAAGCATCTCTGGAAGGGCCGGAGTTACCGTATACTTTTGATCATATGTAATTTAGTAATGTATCACTGTAATAGACAATCTACACTACAGACGTAGCCTACTGTACTGCACGAGCAATAATATAACTTACACAAGTAAGAAACGTATGACAACGCCATATACATGAAAATCAAGAGAAATAGCCAACACCGTTCATTATTGTTTCCCAAGTTGATACCTATTGTTGGTACAGGCTACCGTAGATTACTCACGTTGTGTAGTCCTCCCTCTTTTCGATGCGATACCTCCGCATCACTTTAACTTCATGTAAGTTGTTGTCTACTTCCCAGTTGATGAAGTCAACTTTCTTTAACAGCTTTTGCTCGTGAAATTTTAATTTTCGAACCATTTTTATTACTAATTGATAGTAGAAAATAGTAAATATCTGCTTGAATTATGATTAACCAAAGCTCATACAGAGTAAACGTGTTGTTTCTTCTTCTGTCAGATTCCCGGCTTCTATACGGGTTACTGCCCCCTATCGCCCCCAGAGTTTTTAGTCTGTTGCGCTGTGGAAAAATACATGATCCTGTACATTTTTATACCAGCACCAACATACTATCTGAATGTTTGTGACATAGCTTGACAATAAACACTACCATCATTTAACCCCTATTAAGTAACCAAATAAATGCTTGTACATTAGTGTCCCCTAATTGAATTTGGGGCCATTACCGAACAGCTGATTGTATTTGGGGTCAGTGGGGGTATCACAATGACAATTAACTTAATATTTTATAAAGCAGCATTCAACTCCTGTATATACAGCATACTACTCTATTTCAATATGGCATTAGCCTGCCTGCTGTGTCATATTTCTGTATAAAAAAAATATTATAGGCAGGAATTGTGTGGTGTAGGCTTCTCACCCAGATTTTAAATTAGGTTGCAGGACAAATTATAATTCACAGTTACGTCTATGCAGGTGTTGCTGCTGTTTTGTGTGGACATGTTCTATCTGTTCTTATATAGTTATATGGTTCAATCCATCCTTAGTTCATATTTACAGCTATAGCATTACATTTCCCAGGCATTCCTAGTGGGATGAGCAAGTTGTTGTAGCAATATGTGACGTGAGCCATAAGAGATCGTCCGTCCCCCTCGGGGAATCGAACCCCTATCTCCCACGCAGAGAGCGGACGCTCCTACAAGGCCTGCGTCGCCAGAGCGTCCTAAGAGGTGTCGGAGAGTGAGGATTAACACCGTACAGCTACCTGCTGGCCACCGTTACACCTAATCGTTGCATTTACTAATAGGCCTAACAGTCTATTTATTATCAGTAACGTATATTTGTGGATTATCTAAATTTAGTAGCTATGAATATACCTTCCATTACTTTTACAAATGTACCGCATTGGCGGGACAACTCTTTGTTTTTGTGACTGTTATGTGGGCTATCCTAGCTCAGGGGATCAGATAAAGTACATGACTTCATTTCAATTATTGATTGACGTTAATGAAAGCTAATAAGAGACCAGCCGAATTGTTTTATGCATTTTTCTTCTGCAAACTTTCCTTTTCAATTTGATAGTCCTAGAAGTAATCATCACATTTTTAGAAAAAAATACTGATTCCACTATTTTATCCGATGTAAAGGATTACTTAGCATTTTATAGGCTAGCCTACTTTGTAGTTTTGCATTCTTCCGTCATTGTTTCCCTTCCAACAACAATAAGAGTATTTTAGAGATATGTCTTTTAATCATACAAAACAATGAATTATCATACATTTTATGATAGGCTACTTTACAGTAGTTTTTATATAATACATAAAAGAGACACCAAAATTAGGCTTACAGCGTTTCCTCAGGTGTCGCAAACAAACATAGTAAAATGCAGACCGCTCCAGCAGGTGTCGCCAAAATATAGGCTTATGCCAAGTAATACAGTGAAAGTTACGTTATTACAAACTAAACGTAGTGTACAGTAGAAAGACATATTTTACTGACGAACTGCGCCGGGACATTTCACAGCCTAAATAAGAATAGAGGAGCTGCGCAGTGCAAGACCAACTGGTTATCCAGTTAAATCAACCTACTTATAGATCTCTCAGGTAAATAGCCTAATAGGCTACAACAACAAAAAAATGTCAGTGCGTGTTTTCAGATTTTTGTAGCTCAACCTGTACTAGGCCAGTGTGTCAACGTGATATAATTGTATGTCATGTAGCCTATAGGCTATGGATGCCTTGCATTTTATTGTCACTGGTAGTGCGAATGTTGCTATTTACCTAGGTGACAGCTAACTATGCCAGCTCAGCAAACTGTCATAACAGTACATCCTTAACTGTGTGGAACTCGACATTGATATGAAAATGTGTAAAAAAAAAAATTGTCATTATGTTCATTCATTTAACTCCAAAATCCCTTTGGCTTTTGCCAAATCATATTCTGGTGACGGTAAACGCATTTAACTTTTCAAGTCGCCTCCTAAACAAAATGTGTCGGTGATCGGTTTAGTCTACTGTGAGCTATGCTTTAGTCTAGCTGTTGTAGGCATATTGTAGGCCTACGAAAACATTAGTCTAAGAGAGTTCCCCCAACAAACGATATCGTAATCGTTATTTAGCCTATAATATAGGATGGTCTTATGGGTGAAATGAGGATATATCTGTTTCTGTTTGCATAGCCTAACTTCAGGCAGCCTAAGTATAAGTATAAGTATTGGTCCTAAAATATTCTGGTTCTTACCGATGGCTGTTAGTGCTGCCTTTCACCTGACCGAGCCATATGGACCTTGAAGGATCTCGTACCTTCTGGTCCTCATAAAACCGCCAGCGCTTGCTTGATAGAGCTGAGCAATGCAATCAATGCAAGATTATACATTTAAATCAATAAATATGTATTGGTATGGCTCTCTTTCTTGCAGGGCGTTTAACGTTTTTATTTTATTGGGAAATATTAACAACTGCTAAAGACATAATACAAAACAGATAAAGGAAGTATAGCAACAGCACAACATTTACAAAACAGCAGTGAAACCAGTTTGTAACTCAAAGATCTCCCGCCCCTCTCAAACAAAATAGTGGCAAGGTGTCCCTTGTGCACAGGTATTGTTTCCAAACATCCAAGTAAACTGTGGACAGATATATGGCAGCAATTTTGTCTCTGTACCAATATATAGCCTATACGTGGAATTGCATTGCAAATCCTACATAGCTCACATGAGCACCTCCAGCATAAACTGAGGTCCCACCCCCAGGCATCTTGTTTTACCTGTTATGCTTCAAGGTCTTTACCATGTGATCCTTTTTTTTATTGCTGATGGCCCTGAAATATCTGGGAAACTGGTTCAGGTATAATAGGGCATATTGCCACATCAGATTACCACAGCAGGAGAGGCACGCAAATGCAGGTTGACATTTGCAGACCGAACTGCACTGATTCAGAACAACGTCAAGATGTCAGCAGGAAAGCTGGAGCCAGATGTAAACCTACGTGAACAACCAGATGTTGAGTTACTTAAACAACCCTGGGATGAAGAGTCTGATCTTGAGGTGCATGTGAACTATTTGTATATAATCAACAAGAGATTCAAAGCAGAATTAATCTGTGAAGGTATACTGTGAATCAGTAACCATGGTTATTTAAACTATGTGTTGTTTGTAACCTATAAAACATTGATATGCCTCGTCATACGTAGTGCAAACCTTTTGCAGAAGCTTCAAATACATACTGGTCAGTATTTGACTGCGCACATTTGCCGTGTTTACTTATCCATTGGTGGTTAGCATGTTTGGTGTTGCTTAGACGTTTGGCTCATATCAGAGAATGATTTGGGGTTTGCTTTGCAGTTGGAAGACTTAGCTTTACAGTTTCATACATATTTTATGCACAAATCTGCCCCAAATGTTACATTTAGAACCATACTATGCATTAAAAGTACAGCAGTGTATGTATAACATGTCGAATGTTTTAAATAGATACAATATACAGGGAAACGTGTTTATATAGAAAGTTTACAATTTGGAACATACTATACTGTATGTGTGAAGTTATGGATGCACATCTGTACCTGCACGTTCTATCTTTACCCCTCCTAACACGCACACACACACACACACACACACACACACACACACACACACGCACGCAAACACCTTTACACACAGAAACAGACACACACACACACACAGAAAAACACACTTTCAAACACACATGCACACACACACACACACATGCACACACAGACACATACCTTTACACACAGAAACAGACACACACACATACCTGTACACACACACACACACCTATACACACAGACACACACACACGCACAGCTAACAGATGGGGAATTGTACGACCATGCCCCAGTGGGCATGGCAACCACAGAAGGAGACCAGTGTGCTGAACACATGCCACGCCTCTTTCTCTTGTCATCATTCACCCCCCCCCACACACACACACACACACCTTTTTGTAACAGAGGTGTTAGTGTGTCGTTGGAGTATCATGCTCTCTTTATGGGAAAGCTTACTCTGTCACGCCTATTCCATTCACAGCAGAAGGTGCCCAGAGACGGATTTACAACCGACGTATCCCTGTTAGCTTTGTGTGTGTGTGCGTGTGTGTGTGTGTGTGTGTGTGTGTGTGCTTGAGGTAGCAGAAGTGTATGTTATCAAGAAAGAGCAGATGTGCGTGAGGCTGGAGAGCAATATGCATTAGCTAACATTTCTTTACAGTCGTTTAGTAGTAATATTCATGGTCAGTCAAGCTCCCACGCAGAGCTGAAATACTGTAAAACAAAGTAACACCCAAGCTAATTGTATGTGCAGACTACTGGGAATTTCACCCAGATAAAGCTAATTTAACAACACAACTTCAGAGGTTCCCACACGTTGCAGGTGTGAATGAAGAAATAGGCAGACATGGCTCCAAGTTTATACAATTCAAGAGAATGTTATTACTGTAACACGCAACACGTATAGTACCAATATAGTACAAATGGGGGATGGGGAAGGGGGAGCTTTTCATGGTACATCCTGTGACATTAAAGGGTTAAAAGTTCAAATATCAACAATCTAAAAACACCTCTCCTTTCAATGCCGTAAGGTGCTCCATCATAAGCTTCCCTCGCCATACACAAGGCTGGGGTTGTGTGGACCACTTTGACCTCACCACACCACACTGTTTGCGTACCATCTACTGTACATCGCTGTGTAGTAAGCTAATATATAGTTCGCTGGTAGAAAGCAACACCAGATTAATTTTTCACCACACGCACACAGAACTCGCAGGTTTTGAGTAGAGAGTTGCGAAATGACACAGCAAGTTTAGCCTTGCGAGACCACCCTAATCTCTGGATTAGGGTGGAAGGTCTGGAAAGCCTTGGAATCATTTTGAATGTGTCCGAGTAGCAACTGAACTTACCAATCAGCGTCGTGTTGATAGCTATACGGGCGTGGTTTAGGTGTGCTGACAGCGAGAACGACCAGATGGTTCATCCAATCAACTGCCAAGTGCCTGCCCTTTACAAACAGTTTGGATGCGCTGCTCTCCAGATGGACCTGTGACTAACACTCCACCTGGCATGTCAGGTTACCAAAAGTATAGTATAGCGTACAATCGCTGTCTCCACCTTTTAAAGGCACTGCAAAACATGTCACTGATCCATTGTGTTTCTTTCTCTCTCCGCTCAAAAAAAACAAACAAAAACCAAACAGCACCTGCTGCCCCCTGACCCCGAGGAGAGCCCCTCCTCCAGCGCCAACATGGCCGCCGCCTCCCCCTCATCCTCCAAGCTGAAGTACACGTCGCTATGCGTGCTAGTGGTACAGACCACCTCGCTAGTGCTCACCATGCGCTACTCCCGCACGCTGGACGGGCCACCGTACCTGGCCTCCTCCGCCGTGGTGTTGGCCGAGCTGCTCAAGATCTTCGCCTGCCTGCTTCTGGTGCTCAAGGAGGAACGTGAGTCCACATCGCCCATGGTACACTTAATGGGAGAAGTACCAGAGATGTTATACAGAGGAGACAATAGAACACGAGTTGACAAATCTGATGTTCTATCTATCTATATGTACAGTATAATGTTGGGGGATAGATCTTATTTTGGGCAAAGTCACCAAAACCTTTTTTTTATGCATGCAGTTTTTCTGTCCATTGAAAGTGCAGTTACATCTCTCTCACCATTCATTTAGGTAGCGTCTTCCTAATACCTGCATGGAGACGTTGCCAAGATGGCTGCGTAGTGGTCAGACTTGCCTATAAGGAGTTTGCTAATAGTCAACATTGGTAGAGCTGTAAATGGGATTGTACTTTTATCATTACACTCTCATTCTCTGGGCTAGATTTCAGCATACGCGCTGTACACCGACTGTTGAAGGAAGGAATCGTGAACAAACCCATGGACACCCTGAAGTTGGTTGTTCCTGCAGGAATCTACACCTTTCAAAACAACCTGCTCTACGTGGCCCTGTCCAACCTAGACGCAGCCACCTATCAGGTTCTGTCTTTAACATTGCTGGTAGA
This sequence comes from Typhlichthys eigenmanni, assembly GCA_027564635.1. NCBI lineage: Eukaryota > Metazoa > Chordata > Actinopteri > Percopsiformes > Amblyopsidae > Typhlichthys > Typhlichthys eigenmanni. The sequence continues at coordinate 15,111 of JAODUK010065896.1, forward strand.
AGTGTCTGTGTGTGTGTGTGTGCGTGTGCGTGTGTGCGTGTGCGTGTGTGCGTGTGCGTGTGTGTATGCTTACATATGTCTGTATTAGTGCATGTGTGTAATAAACAGGCCTGTCTGTCTGTATTAGTGCATGTGTGTCATAAACAGGCCTGCTTTTGTTACATATTTCTCATTTGTTTTTGTGTGTGTGTGTGTGTGTGTGTGTGTACGATCTGCAGGTGACCTACCAGCTGAAGATACTCACCACAGCGCTGTTCTCTGTCTCCATGTTGGGAAAGCGGCTGGGGTTGTACCAGTGGGTCTCCCTTCTTATCCTGATGGCCGGGGTCACACTAGTGCAGGTGCACAAACACAGAGGCCTATAAGGGCTAACAGAGACTAACATGTTCAATTTGATTACATTGACCACATTGTACTGCAGTAACCTATGCTATGGTACATTATGCTAAGATGACATGCCAGAGGAATTGTTGTCACACGTCCATCTGGGGAGCCGTACATTGAAACTGTGAATGGCTGTACTTTCAAACACATACTTGGCAGTTGATTGGATGAAGCATCTGGTCGTTTTCGCTGTCAGCACCATGGTCGGCACATCTAAACCATATGATTGGATGATTGGAAAACCACGCCCGTATAGCTATAAACACAACGCTGATTGGAAAGTTCAGTTGCTACTTGGACACATTCAAAATGATTCCGAGGCTTTCCAGACTCTCACGGTGAAATTAAGCTGAAGCTTGTGAGATCAGGGTGGTCTTTATGCAACACTGTGTATCCATTAAATATACTAAGTTTCGGCTATAGCTACATTATGTTGTTATATTGTGTTGTGATACACTTAGATACATTGGATCAGATCAGAAATTATGAATAGGTTGTTACTGCATGTGTGATGTAGTGTCAGGGCTCGCAAATGTTTTACATCGGAATCACAGAACCCGTGTTTTACTGTTCATATAAAAAAATGTGTTAATGGTAAATCAAACCTTGTCCAGAGATCACACTTATAGATTTAGTGAATAGTGGAATCCTAGTTTATTCTGGAGTTTTGGGAATGTCACATGAACAGTTTCCCAGACAAACCAATGCCTCTGTCATTTAAGAAGTCCTACTGCCATGTTCCACTCTTGTACTTTTAGTCCTCACAGACCCGGGTTGGGTAGTTACTTTTAATTAATTACAGTTACTAGTTACCAGACTAAAATATAATCAGTAACGTCATTTTTGGATGACCTACATTTAGTAACGTAATCTGATTTCCTTTACTTTTAGATTACTTCAAGTCTAAACATAGTTATTTCAAATGCCATCCAAAGCAATGTATTGTGTTGGTAATCATCTAATAATTTAATACAAACCTGTAATGTGATTCCACTATTTTTGCAGGTAATTGTAATGAATTATAGAGTTAGTTTATTTTTTATTCAAACTTGGCCAACCGATGATGAATGTTCGTGGCGAATGCATTTGATTTGAACATTAGAATGTGAACGTTAGAATGTGAACATTTTGAGTTAAACATTCCAATATGTTAGATTTAAACCTCATTCCTAAATCCAACGTCCACGTGTGTTCGCTGAGAAGAACTGCCTCCTCAGACCGTTTGCATGCGTTTCCCAAACAAACTCAAAGCAAACGGCGAATGCTGCTTGATTTCGTTCGCCATTGTTTGCCAATATGAACGCACCTCTGTTTTTTTCCCCGCCCCACCACAGTGGCCTGCGGATAGCGAGTCTGAGCCCACAGTGACAGCTCAGTCCCCAGGCTCCCGCCTAGCGGGGCTCATGGCTGTGCTCGCAGCCTGTTTCTCCAGCGGCTTCGCTGGGGTGTACTTCGAGAAGATCCTGAAGGAAGCCAAGCAGAGCGTGTGGGTCCGCAACATCCAGCTAGGTGTTTGTGTGTGTGTGTGTGTGTGTGTTCTATTAGAAGCACGTTTTCAAGGAGCCCCAGATCTA